>PVKH010006643.1:0-20881 GCA_004027955.1 Chaetophractus vellerosus | reverse complement strand
GTGCCCATTCTTCTGTGTTTTTCTATGTTTGCTTCTTGTCTCCCCCCATCTTTGCGGCGGCGCACCGAGTTGGCCCTCCACGGCTGCAGCTCGCTCTGTTCGTGGGTGGCTCCATTCCGTTTTCACGGGCGGCTCTGCTCCATGTTTTGCGGGCAGCAGTCCTCCATGTTTTTGCGGGCTGCCAGCTTCCACGCTTCGCAGGCAGCAGCTCCGCTTTTCACGGGTGACTTTGCCATGCCCGTGGGGGCTCCGCCCTGCCCGTGGCGGCTTTTTGCCTTGCCCACGGTGGCTCTGCCCCGCCCATGGCGGCTTGCCTTTCTCAAGGCCGTCTGCCCGCTAGG
Source organism: Chaetophractus vellerosus (assembly GCA_004027955.1). Taxonomy (NCBI): domain Eukaryota; kingdom Metazoa; phylum Chordata; class Mammalia; order Cingulata; family Chlamyphoridae; genus Chaetophractus; species Chaetophractus vellerosus. The sequence continues at coordinate 20,540 of PVKH010006643.1, read as the reverse complement.
AGAGGTCCCCGGGAACCGAACCCAGGGCCTCCCATGTGGTATCCCAGCGCGCTCTTTATCCACTGAGCTATCTAGCCAGGCCCTGGGCCCTATTTAAAACTCTGAAAAATACAGCAGTAAACAAAATAGGCAAGATTCCCTGACAATCTAGGGAAAAGTGATGTAGTACATGGATTAAAAAATAAGGGAAAACACCTGATGGTTTAAAAAAAAAAGCTATACAGACTACTTTTTTAAAAAGAGGAATAATATGATGACGCAATAGAGCAGCAGTTCTTAAAGTTTTGGTCTCAGGAACCTTTTACACACTTAAAAATTATTGAGGAGCCCACTATGGGTTATGTCTATCAATATTTACTGTATTAGAAATCAAAGTTGAGAAGTGTTTAAAACATGGGAACACTAGCACACATTTCATTAGCCATCAGGGAGATGCCATCACCCTTCACGTGGCCTCTGGAAAACTCCACCGTGTACTTGGAAGAGAATGAGAATGAAAATGTCAAAGAATGACTTAGTGTTACTATAAACATAATTTTGGCCTCACAGAGCCCCTGAAAATGTCTCAGGGACCCCTGGGGGCCACAGACCATACTTGGAGAACTGCTATGACGGATAGTGACTTGCTGCTTTGGGTTGGGTAGTTAGGGCAGATCTCTCTGAGCAGAGCCATCAAATCTAGGATCTGAGTGACAGAAGGACCGCTATAGTATCAAAGGGATTCCATTCTGACCCACGGGCATGGAATGGGGAAAGGCCCAAAGAAGGTAGAAGAACAGAAATAAGAGCAAGTCTCTAACAGGATGCTTTCTACGGATTTCTATGGTAATCTCACCATATGCAAGTGTAAACTTACAGATGAATTTATGCCTCTACACTTACTTGCTAGCGAGAGAAAGGAGAGCAATGGAATCACTTTGTATTAATGTGTGATCAGCGAGAAGTGTAGGTGACTGCCCACATTTATGAACTCAAGGCCCGAAGCATAAAGGTGCAGAGCAACATTTGTCACTCATTTTACAAAGTTGCCTCTGTTAGTTTTTAAAGTAAAGAGTCCTTGGCAGAAGACTTTCCCTCCTTTTGTTTTAGCAGCCTAGCTGAATTTTTATCTCATTTGAGTTATACTTTTTTTCACACAGAAAAAAAGTGTAGGTAGAGCCAGGCCCTGGTGCATCCTTCCTTTCATGGAGGCAAGACCGACCTATAACAGCCCCAGGAATTAAAATAAATAGGGTACCATTATCCCAATGTTCCACTGGCATTTCAATGTAGGGTCCAAAGCAAGGTTCTCACTTAAAAAACAAATATTAACACGTGAATAGGATCATAAGAATTGAATGATAGCCTGCTTTGCTGCTTGAGCTCTGCTTGGCAGATGTAAACAGAAAACAGCCTTTGAGGAGGAGACCACTGGAGCCATGGAGTGTTGAAAAAAGTCCCCAAAATTCCAGCCACTGCTCTTAGGGCCAAAAGCAACCCAGGGGCTAATCTTAAGAGTTTCCACATAGGAAGGTTTTATCTAATTATTAGCAAAATGTTTACCCAACCCAGGACTCTGTTTTAAACAAAGATTCCTGGGACCAGCCTCCTGCTATTTATTGAGCTGGAGTCACTTGGGAGGGGTCCTGGGAACCCCTCTGTTTAACAGCTGGCCCTACTTGAGTCTTACTAAACAAGTTTGATTACACTGAGTTAGCACTTTGAAACGGTTTACCAACATCCCCTAGCTACTATTATAAAACTGGCCAGTCCCCAGTGGCTCCACTAGTGCAGGTTTTCCCAGAGTTCTCTGATGATAAGAATCACTAAACCTCAATGGCCGGATTAAAGGATTAGAATGTTATCCTGTGATTCCTACCATCAGGCAAGTGGGAGGAACCCTGAGACTAATTATATGTGGATGAAATACTAAATGTCTTTGAAGGGGAATATGAGTAATTTTGTAATTTTGAGCTTTCCAAGTGTAGTTCTACTTAAATTTACTTCAAACAACAGAGATATTATATGCTTCCTTATATAAAAAAGGCACAAAACAAGCAACACGAATCTACGCTGTTAAAAGTCAGGAAAGTGGTTACCCTTGCGGCTGAGTGATTAGAAGGAGGCTCTAGGCCCTGAAGTCTGTGGGGAGCTTCTGAGGACCGCCATTGTTCTGTTTCTTTACCTGGCGCTAGTTTCACAGGTGTGTTTAATCCCGATTAAAATCAAACATCTTCAAGATACTATCTTTAGTTAAAGGGTGGCCCAACAGAAGGATTGGAGGGTTTTAATCAGGATTTTCGGCGTCCTTTATAAAGAAATTCAGACATAGTAAGAGAAAGCACGAAGCAGCAGAACCTTGACGAGAAAGGAAAGGACTTTGCCATGGGACTCCTTGCAGGGACACAAGCCGAAGATCCCCAAGGCTTGCCTGCCGCAGAATGTTACAGAGCGTGGGGAGAAAGCATTGCCTTGCTGTCGCCGAGATTTTGGACTTCTGGCCTCAAAACTGTGAGTGAGCCAATACCCATCATTTAAGCCAAAGCATTATGTGGTATTTGTCATGGCAACCTGGCAGACTAAGACACACATTTTGGTTTGTTTGTGTAGGTAGGAATTAGAAATGCATCTAAAACAGAATATAATTTATCAAATATTTTAATTGAGGTAGGGAGACTAGCATCTTAATATTTAATATAAAAAAAAGTGGTCCCGAACCAAACTGAACATTTCATCCAGTTTTTCACACTGTATAAACATGGCCAGGTGCCTCCTTTGAGTAAAAGGAGTGATGATTGGGGCAGTTTAGGCTATAGGTTTTGTCATGAACCATATGCACTCTTGAAAATATGCATGTGGAGATGTAACTCCAGGTAAAAGAGTTTAACTCTGTCTTGCTCCGCTAGCACAAGGTTAATTACAGTAATGCCAGGATGAGTGAAAAGTGAAGTGGTGTATCAAGTTACAAAATGATTCCCAATGTTTCTTTTCAAATACCTTTCTAATACTCTGGCTTATTGTGTGGCTGGCAGCAGCAGCAGGCCTACCAGGGCTGTCTTGCCCTCTCTCCCTTGTGTCTTAGTGTTTCCTGGAGAATGTGCTTTTGCTCGCAGCAAATCAAAGGGAAGGAGCAAGCCCTCGGTATTACTGTGAAATGTAATTTGCACACCACTTTATATGTTAGTTGAATGCACCAGTGTGAAGCTCAACTAATTGAGTCTTCTGTAAGGAATACTATCAATGAGATTCCAGAGCCTCACTTACCCACAGATGTTTTCCGTTGCTAGTGATTTATTTTGCTGATCCTTCAATTTGTCAACCTTTTGAGAATAGCGTCTCAGTCTTCAAGATTCTAATACCAATCACATGGCTAAAATTAGAACTCCTAAACATGTGCTAAGTGCCTTTGATCTCTCTGACTTTAGAAAATAAAAGAAAACCGGGAGCATTAGGATGGAGGCACAGAGACCTCCTTACTGATTAGATAGCCTCCCTCTAATTATTTATGCTTCCTGCCTCTAGAAACTAGAATAGCTTGGTCACTTATTTATTCCTCCTCTAATTCTGCCACTTGGGTGGAAATCCAAGTCACTCTTAATTTGACTTATTTTAGCAACATATAATCTGGCTAATTTGCTCCTTAAGAATTAAGTTCCAAGTCAAACATCTCCCTTTAAGACTAGGTCCATGTTATGCCCAAACATCCAGATAAATTGGAGGAGGAGAGGGAAATCTATCAAATATCTGGATGGTTCATCTCAGAGAGAACAATAGTTAAGCAGGTGGAAAGATTATGCGTGAATCAGAAGCACTAGTCTGCGTACTAATGGACCATTTATTTGCATTTTATTTTCCTTGGGGGAAAAAGTCTTATGCCAATCTTTCTAATTTTGAGTACAATGTGCATATCTGTTGACATTGAAAGAAAAGAGATGCACACCTACAGGTATTCACATGGCTAAGCTGCATAATTGACTTCTGTTTCAAAATAGAAAGGTCTCAGCTAAATTACTCACACAAGGTATTTCCAAACATACGCTTGATAAAGTGATTAATACACTGCAAATATCTATTCAACACTTTTAATAAACTGATGGAATTTGCTAAACACTAAATGGCAAGAGGAGTCAAAAAATTCAAATTGCATAAAATTCAGATTAGCATTGTTCCAAGGAATAATTGGGGAAGCCTGCCCGGATAGCCAGTCCAGAGTTGTAGGGGTCCAGCTGCCTTATTCAACACTATTATATTGTGGTCCCAGCTGTGACTTTGTGCCACTAACCTAGTGGCAGTTGTCAAATTCTGGCTTAAATATCAATGGGAACAATTCTAGCTCCTGTGGCTGCCTGGGACTTTCAGAACTGAAGCAGCATTCCAAGAATCTCCCCATTGGCTATTCAGTTGTATGATTTTGGAGAGTGGGCAAGAAAAATACTGGGGTTGCAAGACCCTCCTTTGTCCTTCCCACTTCCTAACATTGAGTTGCCTGCTTTATCCACCCTGATTTGCGAATGCTAGTTGAGCAAAGAATGCAAGAAAACCACCAATTGCATAATATCCAAATTCTCATTATCACAGGATTTACTCCGTTATTATTACCAATATTGTTTTGTCATCTTTTGAGTCCTGGGGGCATTAGACTGTATTTAGAAATAGACATGGTTCTTCATGTCTATATTTTTGTAGGCCATCAACCACTAAACATCCAGGTTTTGAAAAAATATATTGATTGCATACATAGGTTACTTGCTATATTTCTTCAACCCTGTGATGCAGGTAGAATTATTATCCCTATTTTAAACCGAGACAACTGAGGCACAAAGAGCTAACTACTTTAATCAAGGTCACATAGCTAGAAAGTGTCATAGCAAGGATTGGAATGGATGTACTCTTAACAACAATGCTGCCTCAGATTTCAGGATACAGAGAATGTGAGTATGGCAGGATGTTAAATCAAAATACATGCAATATATGGTGTTTCTCTTAATTAAAATGGTATTTCTCAGAATTGAAAGACATCTTTTGAACATCTTCCCCTGTCTTAACCTCCTCTGGAATCAATAATTCATTGTTGGATTACCTTAGGTCAGTTCTTTAACATCTCAATGTATTTCTTCTCATACCTTTGAGAATAAAGAGTTACAATTAACATGAAAATGAAGACAAATGAAAAAGACATAGAAATGAACACATATGATGATAATGATATTTGAAACATTTACTAATGCATGCTTTTGATTTTTTATGTAATGATAGTAGCTAATCTTTACCTAGAATTTACAGTGTGCAGGCATTATGCTACATACTCGAATAGCTTTGGTCCATTTGATCATAACAATAATCTCATGAGGCATGGATCATTAGTGTTCTCATTTTACAGATGTAGAAACTGAGGTTTAGAGAAACCAATTGCCCTCCCCAAAGCCATAAAACTGGGTTCTATAAGGCATATTCCTCTGACTCACTTAAATCAAGTTATTTCTATTAGAGAAGAAATTTGTGCTGTCTAGACTCTGTCCAAAATCAAAATGGTGATGAACTCTTAGTGATTGAAGATGTTCTTTTATGCAGGCCCTTCAAGTTCTAGCAAAATGATTAATAATAACTAAAACAGCACCCTGAATGGGCCATTAAGAGTTTTGTTACAGGCGTATGTAATAAGGCAGGAGAGTGGGGTTAGTTTGAACTAGTAGTCCTACCCCAACACATTGGTATAGTTCTTAGCCACAAGTATGTAGCTCAGGTAGGTCTATCCCTGTCTTGCTCTTCTACCTTTTCTTATTGAGCTGTCTCCCTCTGCATCATATAGAATACATACATAAGGCACATAACATGTATTATACATATATATTAATATAGTTTCTTCATACTCTGATTTCCTTCTGTATCAGTACTAAAATACTAACTGCTACAAATCTTTATTCTCGCTACAGTTTCTCAAATTCCAATAATGAAACATATGGACATTCTGCCTTAATTACGGGCTCATCTACAGCAATTGCTCCTTCTTATCTATTTACATCACTGCTCTAGTTGCAATTGCCTTGGTGTTGTTCATTCTCCTTTTGCCCTCAGCACATTAGAATATGCTTCAAGGCTGCTCTGTCGTTTTGGTCACTGACATGTAAGATAGAAATTCTGATTTGGCCAAATAACCACCTTGGTTCAATTCTTGCCCGTTTATATGTGACAAAATATAAGAATTATATAGAGAGCTTCGTATAAAATCACTTTCACTTGTTCTTTGATTAATGTTTGATTAACTCAAGTTGAGCAGACCAAAAGCCCATTATACAATCAGTCCCATTTGTAAAGTTAGTTGATCAAATTAGCTAAATATTTTAAACCATATTTTGTTTGAACATTTTATTCTTAAGTACAGGAAATATGTAACGAGAACAAACTTACAAACATAAGACACAAATCTTTCTCTTCTAAATATCATCAATTAAGTTTGAGACAATTCAAGTTGTCTCAAACATTCTCATAATATTTGTTTAATTAATAAAATTCTCTTATGCCTTTCTGCTTAAAATTGATAAGACTAAAATGTTTTCAAATTAAAACACCGAGACACTTTTGACTGTTTTACAGAGCCACACTATATTCTATCATCTCTGTACTTATTCGCCTGCCCTGAATGGAAGTTACTACTAGGAAAACAGATTTGTAGTAGAACGTGGATATGGTTTCTGGGATTTGGGATCAAGGATAAAGATATGCTTAATCGTCAGTGAGAGTTATAAGGCTGAGATATGAGGCTAAGGGCTATCTTGGTATAAGATGCTATTTTCTGAATCACAAGAACACAATGAGCTGTTTTTAAAGGTCACTGTGTCAACATCGGTGCCACACTGTGGAATTTAATTTGGTAACCTATGCCTCCTGAGAGTTAATACCTTTCATTATTCATTCAGTTGTTCATTTGTTCTTAATCTCTTTTAATGTTAGTACCTGATATGGGTTAACAGAATTCTATTCTTCCATTCAGTCTGCAGATAATTTCCTTCAGCCCTTATTTGGATCTTGCAAATATCTTCATTGCATGATTGGAATCTATATTCCAATCATATTCTTTTTATCCTGTTTAGCTCTTGACCATAACTCCACATTCATTCATACTAAAAAGGTAATATTTATTGAGCACCTACTAAGTGCCAAGAATAATAAAAAGCAGTTTACACATTATCACTAATTTTCAAAACAGTCCAATAAGATATCCATGCTTTACAGATAAGAAAAGTAAGCCTAAGACCAAGGTCACCCAGCTAGTATTTAGCTCAACCATGACTCAAGCTCAGGTTGTTTTTCTCTAAGGCATGTGGTTTTCCAAGGGCCATGTAACCTTGCTTTCTGCCAAGATACTAACATTCATTACTCTAAAACTATAAAAATCTTTTAGACATTCCTCCTGTATTTTTATAATTCCCTACATTATAAGTCTTGCTCACCTGAGGTCCAAATTGAAATAAGAAATCACCTTCCCAGTCTCCCTTGCATCTAGATTGCAGGCTTTTGACATTACTGCTATGAATCAGATGCAGCAGTGTGAGTCTTTGAGTCAGAAAGGGGCATTATGAGGAAGTAAGCACATCTCTGAATCCATATTCTAGGAGAGGTGGCAGATATGATATAGAGACCTTGAGATTTCAGAGGCAACAGTGCAGAGGTCCTGGGGATGGGGATTGTGTGCCCAGATGAGAAGAGTTGCTGCTGTGATCAGTCCAGCAGCGTGATTAGGGCATCATTCCTAGCTACCCAAACCAATTCTCTGGCCCTCCTGAAGATTCTGTGAGCGTCCTAAAAATGTCTAATAGCTTCATTTTCTGCTTAAGCTGCCTAAGTTTGGTTCTACTGTTTGAAACTGGCAACACTGATTAATACAAGTTGAATTAAGGGAATGATTGCAGGTAATACACTGGGTTGGATGGGTTTGAAGATAGTAAAGGTCCATTTAATATTACACACTGTTTCCTTGCAGGCCATGACCCATAGTAGAGAAAATAACATCTATTTTATTACTGATGATCATCTGGAATTAAGGGTCCATCAAAGGCAAGGTTTGAGGATAGGGAGGAAGGAAAAGAGGGAGGAAAAGAGGAAGGAGAGGAGAAGAGAGGAAAAAAGAAAAACTCAAAGTCCTAAAGTGATACCTCAAAGTGTGGAGTACCATGCATTTTCAATGATTAAACTAAGAGAATCTCATCTATTGCAGCTATAAGACTGACAGAGTCAAAATAAAAATCAAAGGTTTTTTTGCAGCCAGTTACCAAATTACAATGCTTCTGTAACTTCTTGAAAGTAAGGACATTGATCAAAAAAAATAGGACCCACATACTTAAAAAGCAATATGTGAGAGGAATTTAATGATTCAGATTAATCCAGGCTCCAAGCTCCAGTGAAGATCACTTGTCAGCAAGAGCAGAAGCTTCTTTTCTGTATGATTAAACCATTCCTACTTTAAAAAAAGACACTATATTGAGCTCACCTGAGGCATTTTTCTTACAAGGACATCAGCAGCTCAGAAAATATGTTCCCAGAGCAAACAGTAGCAACATAATCTGAGAACTTGTTAGACATTCACAACAATACCTGGAGGCATGACCTGGCAATATGTATTTTAACAAACCTTCCAGGGATTCTGAGGTAGGCAATTTACTTATGTCCATCCTCTCAACCATTCCTTGCTTCCAAACCAATTACTAGAGTCAGATGCCAAAATTCCCAGTGATGGGGGATGGCAGTTACACGTTCAAACTTGTGTGGAGCAGGCTCTCAAACCAAAATATTTGCAGAACATTCATTTATATTAGCCAAAAGCTGGAAATTATTTGAATTTTTTAAGAATGCTAGAACCTGGAATGAGAAACATAATTATAGTTTGCACTAATTTTTTAAAAAAGGGTTATATTTACCAGAGGCTCTGGAGTCAACTGCCAGCTCAATTTTATCTGGGTATGGTTCTAATCATTAGTTTGGTGGTATATAATCAGGGTCCAACCAGGAAACAGAAACCACACAGCAATTTTAAAGTTTAATATAAGAATTTAGCAGGGAATTGGAATAACAAGGGGTTGGCTTAGTAAGAAGTAAAGCAAATTCTAAAGAATACATGAATAGTAGATATAGGAAGAGATCCCAACCATGAGGGCTAAGACAAAAGCATCTAAGGAAGAATCCAGTCACTCCCAGGGCTGTGATCCTTACAGTATTGGAGGGGCCATGGCCATGGCTTGATGGATAGTGAAGTTCAATGAGGTGCCACGATGGCAGGGCTTGCTGGAAATCCACCTTCTACAGTGCAGGTGAACTGATCCATAGGGAGGAGCCATGCCTTGGAACTCCTTGCAAAGTTACCTGACCAGGTGCCAAGGAGGCCTTTCATGAGGAGGTGCCTCACTATTGGCATTCCACCATGAGGTAGCCCAATGCGAGTGTGCTGAAGGAAACTTTACATAGAGGGGCGCCTCATCATAGCCGCCCAAAGAGGATGTGCCAGGTAAAGCCATGCACAGGGAAATGCCCTGCTGTTGGTCTTCCACTCCAATGCTGCCTGAAGGGGGCAGTGGGAGAAGCAGCCCAGAGGAAAGTGCCATGTGCTTCTGGCCACAGCACTTTAGGAAAAAGTATGTGTGCTAGAGGAGCCTGATAAGAGAAACATTTTGGAACCAGGAAAAGAAGACCCCACTTCCAGCAATATGCCTTTAGTTCCTTCTACTGACCAAGCTTAACGGCTTACTTGCTACAAAGAAGATATGTTTAATGGGACCAGGTCCATTATCTCAGGGCAGTTAATTAAGTGTGGATTTGTAAGTAAGAGGTAAAAACTTGATAACTGGCACAATGGAGAAACCTGGACTCAAGGTTTTCAGTCTACACAAAATGAAATTTAGATGCCAGAAATTCCTTAATAAAATGTTGAGAAAGAAATCTAAAGCTTGGAAAGATTGGAATGTTGGAATATCCTGGTAATGTGTGATCTTCCTTATCACCCCAATGTGTACTCAGAAAACCAGTGAGTGCTCCCTTAATCACTATGAGTTCTCTACCAAGCCTGTGAGTTCTCTATTAAAGCACTGAGAAATATATAGAGGAGGGAAGCATCAATTTCTTTGAGGAACATTTTAATAACATTAGCAGAAAGAGAAAAGTGAAACAACAATACAATTAACAATTGACTTATTATTAGAAACAGTGAAAATCAGAAGATAATTTATTAGCATATTCAAAGTGTTGAAAGAAAACACAGCATCAACCAAGAATATTATATCAGGTGAAACTATCCTTCAGAAAGGAAGGTGAAATAAAAACATGCCCATATAAACAAAATCTGAGTGAATTCATTGATAATGGGTCTTCCCTACAAGAAATACTAAAGGAAGACCTTCAGACCAAAAGGAAATAATCCAGAGGGTAACTAGGAGGAGCAATGGAAATGGTAAATATGTGGGTAAATATAAAAGACTATGTGTGTATATATTATCTTCTCAATTTATTTTTTAAAACTATAAGATTGTATAGGACTGACATCATCAACATGGTGAAATAAGATATCCCCTGGAAAAGTGTCCCCTCAGAATCAGCTAATAAAAGTTACAAATCACACTTGCTTATAACTCTGGAGGATGATAGAGACTGGAGAAGGACTCCATAAATGCTGAATCAAAGAAACAGAAAACTAATCTCCAAGATCAAATAGGAAATTTTTGTCCCAGAACACAAGTCCTGACCCCTCCCCCCACTTGGTCCCATGCAACTTGGGAGTCACACACAGGCAAGCATGGTCTGGTCCCTCCTGCCATGGATGCAGACTATAGAGCCACTCACAAACAGTGAGTTAGAACCCCATGCATATCCAGGCACAAGGACCCAATCCACAGAGACCCAAGGCAGAACATAAGCTGCTGAGTCATGCTGCATACAAAAGGGGTAAAAAGAGAGAGAGCAAGAGACCATGACAGAACTGTTGGCAAAAGGTGTGCACACTCAACCCAGTTTCTGAAGACTGAAGCACTAAACACAAAATGGACATTTCTGGAGTAACATACTTTTCTGAATTGACCTCATCTGGCTCCCTGAGTCAGGGTACACTAACAGGGCAGAAATGAGAGGCAGAAAAGCCTCACAGGGAAAAAAACAGATTGGGGAACTGAACTGAAACAAATTCATGGAGAAAGAACAAAAGAAAGGAAGCTTTCCTCTGGAGGTGAATAAATTGCACAAAACGTGCAAATCTTAAAAAGTGCATTGCATATCCAGCACAAGAATCAATGAAGAAGAGCTGAGAAAATCTGAAGAGTTAAACATGGTTATTCATCACATACAAAGGATTCTCAATAAGACTAAATGCCAATTTTTCATCAGAAACCATGGAGGTGAGAAGGCAGTGGTATAATATATTTAAGGTACTGAAAAAGAAAAACTGCCAGCCCAAAATTCTTCATCTGGAAAAACTGTCCTTCAAAAATGAGAGTGAGTTTAAAATATTCACAGATAAACAAAAGCCCAGCTGTACAAGAATTACTAAAGGGAGTTCTGCAGGCTGAAAGGAAAAGACAGGAGAGAGTGGCTTGCAGTAGTGTGAAGAAATGAAGTAACTAAAAGGATAAATGAAAAACTCAATAGTACTGTATCATCAATATACAACTCTACTTTTTTTTAATTTTAGGAGGTACCAGAGATTGAATCTGGGACCTCATACATGTGAAGCAGGAGCTGAACCATTGAGCTACACCCACTCCCCTACAACTCTACTTTTTAATTCCTGTAAGAATCAGAATACAATTGAACAAGAAAAAGGCATATTTCCTGATAACAGATGTGCAAAATATAAAGTGGCAATGTGAGACAAAAACAACATAAAGAAGGGAAACAGAGGGATATGGGAGCAGAGAATGTAATGCTGTTGAAGATAAATTAGTATCTTTTCAAAGTGGTAGGTTATAGATTTAGGTTGTATAACACAAACCCCAGGATAACTACAAAGAAAATATTTTAAAAATATACAGAAACAGATATGAGAAAGGAATTAGATACATTACAAAAGATCAACTATACACTAAAAGAGGTTGCAATAAAGGAAGGAGGAGACAAAAAAGATATGACATATGTGGCACTTTGAGATTATTTATGAATCCCAAAAAGAGAAAGATTATGTTTGTGAACTAATCTATTCTGGGTGTGATATCCTTTCATTATATTGTATTCAGTTGAGGGCCCCTTGATTAAATTACCTGTTAAGATTAGGGTTTTGATTCAACCACATCAGTAAGGTGTGACTCAGGTTGAGTCCCCACCACCTTGTTGGGCCTATATAAGCAGACACTCACTGGATAAGACACATGGGAAGAGAGAGAGCTCCATAGATGCCAGAGGAGAGAACTCAGAAAAAATCTCAAACAGTTAAAGCCCCAGGAAGACAGATGGACCATTTGCCTGATAGTTTGTAGCTGAGAGAACAGAGCAGCTGAGCAGCTGAGAAGGCCAGGAAAGAAAAGAGGGAAAGGAGAGACCAAGCAGAGATCAGCAACCATCTTGCTTCAACATGTGGCAAGTGACTTTGATGAGAAAGCAACCTTGAGTTGAACTCTTTATGGCCTTGTAACTGTAAGCTTTGACCCCAAATTAATACCTTTTATAAAAACCAATAGATATCTGGTACTTTGCATCAGCATCCCTTTGGCAGACTAATACAACATATAAAAACCAAAGGTCAAAATTGCCAAAGTAAGTACTACTGTTATAGAAAAAGCACTGAAAAGCTAATGAATTTAACTCCCCAATCAAAATACACAGATTGGCAGAATGGATAAAAAGGCATGATCCAGCTATATGTTGTTTAGACTCATCTTACACCCAAAGACATAAATAGGTTGAAAGTGAAAGGGTGGAAAAAGATATTTCATGAAAATAATAATGAAAAAAAGGTGGGGTAGCTATGCTAATATCAGACAAAATAGACTTTAAGTCAAAAGCTGTTATAAGAGACAAAGAGGGACACTGCATATTAATAAAAGGGTCAGTCCACTGAGAAGAAATAACAGTAATGCACCTAACCATGGAGTCCCAAAATACATGAGGCAAACACTGGAAAAAATGGAAGGGAGAAATAAATACCTCTACAATAATTTTTGTAGATTTCAATACACCACTCTCATGGATAGAACATCTAGACAGAAGCTCAATAAGGAAATAGAACTGGAATAATATAAATTAAAAAGACCTAACAGACAGACAGACCCCCAAACAGCAGAATATACATTCTTCTCAAGTGTACATGGATCATTCTCCAGGATAGACTACACAATGGGTCACAAAACAAGTCTGAATAAATTTAAAAAGATTGAAATTATTCAAAGTATCTTCTCTGATCATAATAGAATCAAGCAGGAAATCAATAACAGGTGGAAAATCCACAAATATATGGAAGTTAAATAACACACTCTTAATAGTGGTCAAAGAAGAAAGTGCAAGAGAAATCAGTAAATGTATTAAGATGAATGAAAACAAGAACACAACATATCAAAACTTATGGAATGCAGTGAAGGCAGTGCTGAGAGGGAAATTTATAGTCCTAAATGTTTACATTCAAAAAGAAGAGCTAAAATCAAAGACCTAACAGCACACCTGGAGGAACTAGAAAAAGCACAGCAAACTAAACCCAAAACAAACAGAAGGAAAGAAATAACAAAGATTAGAGAAGAAATAAATGAAATAGAGAATAAAAATAAATATAGAGCATTAACAAACCCAAAAGTTTGTTCCTTGAAAAGATTAATAAAATTGACAACCCCTTAGCTAGACTGACAAAGAAAAAAGAGAGAAAACACAAATAAATAAAACAAGGAATGACATGGGAGACATTATTACTGACCCAACAGAAATAAAAAGATCATAAGAGGATGCTACAGACAACTGTATGCAAAGAATTTAGACAACCTAGATGAAATGGGCAAATTCCTAGAAACACATGAACTACACTGACTCTACAAGTAACAGAAAATCTCAACAGACCAATTACAAGTAAAGAGATTGAATCACTCATCAGAAAAACTGCCCCCAAAAAAGCCCAGGACCAGATGGCTTCACAAGTGAATTCTACCAATCATTCCAAGAAAAATTAACACCAGTCCTGTTCAAACTCTTCCAAAAATTGAACACTACATGACTTATTCTATGAGGCCAACATCACCCTAATACCAAAGCCAGATAATAATACTACAAGAAAAGAAAATTAGAGAACAATTTCTTATGAATATAGATGCAAAAATCCATGACAAAAGAGTTGCAAATCAAATCTAACAGTACATTAAAAGAATTATACACTATGATCAAGTAGGTTTATCCTAGGAATGCAAAGGTGACTCAACATAGAAAATCAATTAATTTAATACATCACATAAACAAAATGAAGGGGAAAAACATATCATCATCTCAATTGATGCAGTAAACACATTTGACAAAATCTCCCATCCTTTCTTAGTTTAAAAAAACACTTAGAAAAATAGGAATAGAAGAAAACTTCCTCAACATGATATACAGCACATAGGAAAAACCCATAACTAACATCACACTCAATGGTGAAACACTGAAAACTTGCCCTCTACAACCTGGCACAAGACAAGGATGCCCATTGTCACCACTGTTATTCAACATTTTACTGGAAGTTATAGCCAGAACTGTTAGGCAAGAAAAAGAAACAAAAAGCATCCAAGGGGGCCGGCTGTAGCCCAGTAGATAGGGCGCTGGTTCACCACATGGGAGGCCCTGGGTTCAGTTCCCGGGGACCTCTCCGGGCTGGCAGACCACCTTGAGAACGGCAAGCCTCCGTGGGCGGGCCAGAGCCACCGTGGACAGGGCAAAGCCGCCACGGGCAGGGGAAGCAGCCCGCGAACGGAAGCAAAAAGCCGCCCATGAACGGAGCAGAGCTGTCTGCGCAGTGAGCTGACTCGGCACGTTGCTGCAGCATGGGAGGAGACAGAGCAGACACAGAAGAACACAAAAATGAACACAGCAAGAGCAAGCAGAAAGGAGGGGATATGTAACAACAACAAAAAAGCATCCAAATTGGAAAGGAAGAAAGAAGTAAAATTAAACCTATTTGCAGATTACATGATTCTATATATAGAAAGTCTAGAAAAAGCTACAACAAAGCTACTAGAGCTAATCAACAAATTCAGCAAAGTGGCAGGGTACAAGATGATGCAAAAATCACTAGTGTTTCTATACATTAGTAATGAGCAACCTGAGTAGGAAATCCAGAATAAATACTGTTTACAGTAGCAACTAGAAGAATCAAAATATCTAGGAATAAATTTAATGAAATATGTAAAGGACTTGTAGACAGAAAACTACAAAACATTGCTAAAAGAAATCAAAAAGATATAAATAAGTGGAAGGATATTCCATGTTCATGTTTTGGAGACTAAATATCGTTAAGATGTCAATACTACCCAAAATGATTTACAAATTCAACACAATCCCAATCAAAATTCCAACAGCTCTCTTTGCAGAAATGGGAATGCCAATTATCAAATTTATTTGAAAGGGTAAGGGCCCCTGAATAGTAAAAAATTCTTGAAAATGAAGAACTAATTTGGAGGACTCATACTTCTTGACTTTAAAGCTTATTACAAATGTACAGTGTTCAGAACAGCATGTTGCTGTCACAAGGATAGTTATATTAACCAATACAATCAAATTAAGAGTTCAGAAATAGACTCTTACATGAATGGCCAATTGATATTTGACAGAATGTCAAGTCTACCCAATTGGGAAAAAATAGTCTCTTCAACAAATGGTTCTGGGAGAACTGAATATCTATAGGCTAAAGAATGAAATAGGAACTCATCTCACACCAGATACAAAACTTAACTGCAAATGGATTGAAGACCTAAATATAAAAACCAGGTCTACAAAAATCCTAGAAGATTCTCTTCATGATTTTGTGTTAAGCATTGGTTTCTTAGACTTTACACCCAAAACATAAGCAACAAAAGAAAAAATAAACAAATTGGATCTCATCAAAATTAAAAACTTTTTTACCTCAAAGGACTTTATCACAAAAGTGAAAAGACAACCGACTCAATAGGAGAAAATATTTGGAAATCCCATATCCAATAAGGTTTTTAAAAATTGTTTTTAATCTTTTATGTTTAAAGAAGCTTTAGATGACATAAATGTTACATAAAAAATATAGGGGATTCCTATATACCCTACCTCATCTCCCTCCTACACTTTCCCCCATTAACAACATCTTTCATTAGTGTGGTACATTTGTTATAATTGATGAACACATATTGATGCATTGCTGCTAACCATGATCTATAGTTTACATTTACATTATAGTTTATACTTGGCACCTCACAATTTTACAGATTTTTACAAAACGTATAATGGCCTGTATCCATCATTGCAATGTCATGCAGGACAATTCAAATGTCCCAAAAATGCCCCATGTTACACCCATTCTTCACTATCCCTACCCCCATCAGAACCTCTGGTGCCTTTATATCAATGATACAAGTTCTTCCATTGCTAGAATATTATTAGTCCATAGTTGCTCACCCCTCCTTCTGTTTGTTCTTTCCTCAATCTTGAGGATTTTGGCATTGTGATGCCCACTCTGTTTATGATTGAGAAGGGGTTTAGACCCCATGGGGCAGATGGATGGAACTGTCTTGCTTACAGTTGTGGATACTCTGTTTTTTTTTGTTTTTTTTTTGATGGGTGTTATCCATCATCATCCTTTTGTTAGTTGTCCTGGGCGAGTCCAATGAACTGGAAAGTAGGTATTGCAACTCTACTGAGATTCAGGGCTCAACTGGCATATGAACAGACTGAAGATTTAAGTCTCTGGGACTTAATGAGTATAGTGCTAATTATAGGTTCGGATAATAGGGGCAGAAGAGCCATGTGTAGGGAAATTATAAATGAGACTAACTCTGTTACATTAGGGAGCATATATTACAAAATAAGGCACACTAACAGGGTGCCAAATTCCTGAGATTATCTGCCCTGCCTATAGTGTCTAAATATCCCCAGGGCCCTCAGGAGTCCCACTGTTTGAGGTACTGTTTACTGTGGGAGTCAATGAGATCCTGCTGAGCTGTGTGTAAGTGTAACCTCTGGAATGACCTCCCACCTCACTTTGAAAACTCTTAACCATAAAAACACATTTGTATTTAATATTTCCCCCTCTGGTCAAGGTCTTTTTTCAAATGCATTTCTAGTAGGCACTTGGTAATAATCCCTCAGTGCCAAGGAGGCTCATCCACAGGAGTCTTCTCCCACGCTGGGTGGAAGGTAGTGTATTTATACGCTGAGTTTAGCTTAGATAGAGGCACATTTGAGCAACAAGGAGGCTTTCAGGAGGTAAGTCTTAGGCAAAATATAAAACTAGGCTAAGTTTCAATTTCACAAGAGCAAGGTTCATAAGACAAACATCAATATCAAGGTCCTGACATATTGGTCAGTTCTCCTTCGCTAGGCACTGCCCATGTACTTGGGAAATCCTTGCTGTTCTACTGGAGAATTTAGTAGGACTTCCAGGATAAGAACTCAATTTTCTTTCAGTTATTGTTTGTCTCTCCACCCACTGAGACAATGCCCCATGACCACCTGAACATATTCATATGCCATAGCAGCATGCCCCAAACGCACCCCTTCCCACACGTTCCCCCATCACCGACACTTTGCACCAATGATCCTCCCCTGCCACAGCTGTGACCCTTCTGTGATCCAAAACCTCTCCAAAAACAAAGCCAAAAAATACACAAATAAAAATAAGAAAATAAAATAATAGTAAATAATAACAAATAAAAAAAATAAAAAATAAAATATTTTTTCATTGTATCTTTCATCACCATAAAATCTGTTGCCTTTTAAGTACAGTGGCAATTTCTTCCATATGTTCCCTTGGTGTCTTATTTTTTAAAATTTATCTTCAAAGAAGCCTTAGGTTACAGGCAAGTCACACAAAAAATATAGGGGATTCCCCTATACCCAATCTCCTTCTCCTCACCCAGTCTCCCCTATTAATAACATTTAACGTGTGTATGGTACGTTTGTTACAACTAATGTACAAATATTGAAGCATTGCTACTAACCATGGTCAATGGTTTATATTATGGTTTATCTTTTGCAACGTACACTTTTATAGGTTTTGACAAAATTTTAAATGGCCTGCATCTGTCATGGCAAGATCAAGCAGAATAATTCTAATGCCTTAAAAATGTTCTATGTTCCATCTATTCTATCTTCCCTCCCCCTCCCCTCAGAAACTATGGTAACCACTAAGTTTTAATTTTGAAGAATAATGTTCATAGTTACATGCAATAATATTAAGGATTTGACATATTGGTTTGTTTTCTTTTATTAGGCACTGCCTATGTTCTTGAGAGATTCTTACCCCTCTAATTGAGAACATAGCAGTACTTCCAAAGATGGATGTTTAATATTTTCTTGTTTATTGTCTGAGATAACATTGTCTGAGATGACAAGAAGAACACTTTCATATTCCATAGAAGTATTCCCAGGTGCACCCTATCCCACATATCCTCCCATCCCAACACTCTGCACCAGAACCCTCCCCTGCCATATTTGTCCTACAAATCCCCAGAGTCCACCTGCTCTCTCTTCCAGCCCTCCCCACAGCTCCATGGACATCCAATCAACAACCCAATCACATTACTGCACCACTATAACCCCCATCCAATATCCCACTACTCCCTTCCACCTTATAGATTTTGTCCATACTGGGTACCAGCTCACCACCCTCTACTCCCTTTCTGTCTCCTGATAACCTATCTTCCAGACTCTAGCCCTGTGATTCTACTCAATTTGCTTAAGTCATTTCAGTGAGGTCCTTCAGTGCCTGGCTTACTTCACTCAACCTAAAGTCTTCAAGATTCATCCATGTTGTCCCATGTGTTAATGCTGCATTTCTTCTTACAGCTGAGTAATACTTCACTGTGTGTATACACCACAATTTGCTTAACTATTCATCTGTTGATGGACACTGGGTTGCTTCCAACTTTTGACAATAGTGAATAATGCTGTTATGTACATTGGTGTACATATATCTGTTCATGTCCCTGCTTTCAATTCTTCTGAGTATATACCCAGAAATGGGATTGCTGGATCATATGGCATGAGTAACTATTAACTTCCTGAGGAACCACCAAATTGTCCTCCACAATGGCTGCACCATTCTACATTCTCACCAGCAGTGGATGAGGGTTCCCTTTCCTACACATCCATTTCAACACTTGTAGTTCTGTTTTTTAACAGCCTTCAGTCTAATAGGTATAAGATGATATCTCATTGTAGTTTTGATTTGCATTTCCCTAATAGCTGGTGATATTGAACATCTTTTCATGTGCTTTTTAGCCATTTGTATTTCTTCTTTGAAGAAGTATCTATTCAAATCTCTTGCCCATTTTTTAAGTGGGATATTTTCTTTTTATTTTTCAGATGTAGGATTTCTTTATATATGCTGGATATTAGGCCCTTATCAGATAGATGATTAGCAAATATTTTCTCCTATTGAGTAAGCTGCTTTTTCACTTTTTTGAAAAACTCCTTTGAAGCACAAGTTTTTAATTTTGAGGAGGTCCATTTATCTATTATATCTTTTGTTGCTCATGCTTTGGGTGTAAAGTTAATGAAATCATTTCCTACTACAAAATCTTATAGATGCTTCCCTACATCATCTTCTAGGAACTTTATGGTCTTGGCTCTTATATTTATGTCTGTGATCCATCTTGAGTTAATTTTTCTATTGGGTGTAAGATGATGATCCTCTCTCATTCTTTTGGATATGGTTATCTAGTTTTTCCAAACACCATTTGTTGAAGAGGCCATTCTGTCCCAGTTCAGTGGGCTTGGTGGCCTTGTCAAATATTACTTGACCATGTATGTGAGGATCTATACCAGAACTCTCAATTTGGTTCCATAGGTCATTATGTCTATCCTTGTGCCAATACCATGCAGTTTTGACCACTGTAACATTGTAGCATGCTTTAAAGCCAGGTAACATGATTCCTCCAATTTCATTTTTGTTTCCAATATATTTTTGGCTGTTCAGAGCCCCTTGCCCTTCCAATTAAATTTCATAATTAGCTTTTCCAATTCAGTAAAAAAATGCTGTTGTAATTTTTATTGGGATTGCATTAAATCTGTAAATCAATTTGGGTAGGACAGACATCTTAATGATGTTTAGTCTTCCAATCTGTAATGGTTTGACAGTTTTATGTAATTATGAATTCCAAAAATATAAATTGGAATTAATAATTGTAAACTGATCTGTTCACCTGGGCATGATTGTAAACTGATCTGTTCACCTGGGCATGATTGGTTTATGATAAGGGCATTAACCAGGCCATGTCAGGAGGGCATTGGGCCCTGCCCCTCAGTGGGTGTGGTCTCAAGTATAAAGGCTAGGCAACAGATTTGAGTTGCAGAGATTTGGAGAAGCAGATTTGAGAAGCAGTTCTGATGTTGGAGTGAGCCGTTCGCCTGATAGTCTACAGCTGGCCTTGTGGAGAGACACAAAGCATAGA
>PVKH010006642.1:0-20882 GCA_004027955.1 Chaetophractus vellerosus | reverse complement strand
AGATCCATGCTTGGAGTTTAAGATTCCCCACATGGAATATCAGGTTCCATTCTTGTAGAGCCATATTATACGATTGGAGATTGAAATTTTTTACAAGGAATTAAAGGTTACATTCATGGAAGACCAAAGCCCTTGATATGCAGAGCCAAAATCTGAGGAAAAAGTAGATTTCCATAGCTGCGGTGCCAAGATCCAGACCATTTGAATCCATGTTCCATGCTTAGAGATTTACATTTTACATATGAAATACGAGATTCCATGTTTGTAGAGCCATGCTCCATGTGTGGCATTTGGAATTACAGAAAAGAAATGTCTAATTGCATAGCTGTAGATTCGTGTCCCACGCTGGTAGGTTGATATTCCACACATATAATGTCAGGTTCCCTGCTTGGTGAATGAGAGTCCATAGATGGTGTTCCAATACCCACACCAGATAGAACAGTTTCCATAGTTTTGAAAGCCAGTGTCCAAAACCGCAATGCAAGCTACATTCTTGCAAGTTACATTCTACACTTTTGAAGCCATTTTCCAAGCTTTGATAATGACATCCCACACATGGTGTACGAGGTTCCCTACTTAGTATATTATGCAATGAATGGGAGATTTAACATCTGGTGTGTGAGGTTTGATGCTTATAGGGCTTTGAAATTGAGAATGCATAATTGTAGTGTAAAGTTCCATGCTGGTGTGACATGGTACTATACTTTGGGGTGCCAAATTCTATGAATCAAACTCCATATTCAGTATCTGTAGTGCCAGGTTCAGTTATTGAAGGCCATTTCCTCTGCATGGATATGAGATGAGATCCTTGACAGGGAATGCTAGGTTACATGCTTATAGGGCTAGTGGGTTCATGCCTAGAGGCAGGATACCATACATGGAGTATCAGATTTCATGATTGTAGGGCCAGCTTCTACACTTTCACATAGATATTCCACACATTGAATGCCTGGTTTAGTGATTATAGGGGAAAATTCCATGTTCGGAACTTGAAATTTCACATGTGACATAAGTTCCAGATTCCATGCTTATAGATGCAGATTTCATGATTAGAGATTGAGATTCTCTATATAGTTTGCCAGATATGATGCCTGGGAGACCAGATTCCAAATCTTGGGAATCCAAAGTCTATAACAGAAATGGAAGTTTCCATTTCTGCAGTGGCTAGTTCCACACACTTCAGGTAATATACCATACTTGTAAATTGAGTCTCTGCACAATGAGTAGCAGGCTCCTTGTTTGCTGGTAAAGTCATGTTCCATACATAGAGATTAAGATTACACACACTGATTGCCTGGTTGCATGCTTATAGGGCCAGATTCCAGGCTTCAAGATTGTTATTTCATGCATAAAATTTCAGCCTCTGTGACAGTCTGAAGTTATTTTATGAATCCCAAAAACAAAAATATCATTTTCTTAAACTAATCCATTCCTGTGGATTTGGGGCCCTTTGATTGCATTAAATTCAGTTAAAGGGTCTTTGATTAGATTACTTGATAAGATCACTTTAGGGCTTTTGATTGGACTACATCAGTGAGGTGTGAGCCAGCTTGGGTCTCTACCATCTTGCTGGGTCTGATATAAATGGAGACACAGAGAGAGACAGACAGGCAGAAAGAGAAAAAGGAAGCTGCCATATTTGATCCTGCCATGTGAAAGAGAGGACTGGAGGAAAATAGAGATGCCCCGAGAGGCTGAAAGAGGTCCCAGAGTCTTGAACCAGAAGTGCACAGAGGCACAGAAAGAGGCCCCCAGCTGAAGAGAAAAGTCCTGCCATATGCCTGATCACCATGTGGCAGGACACCAGGATCTGGTGAGAAAGCATCTGACTTTGATGAGAAAGCATCTCTATGGTCCCTTGATTTTGACATTTCATGGCCTTTGAACTGTAAGCATTTACCCCAAATAAACCCCCTTTATAAAAGCCAACACATCTCTGGACTTTGCATTGGCAGCGCTGTGGCAAACTAAGACAGGCTCCACACTGAGAGTCAAAGTAATAGGACCTAGACAGCCAAAGTCCGTGAGTGAAAAGCCAGTTTCCATGGATGGAATTCCATGATCCACATTTGTGAGGCCAGATTCTATGCTTGGAGATTGAGTTTTCACACATCAAGTACCCCAGAGTCCATGCTTATTGGTCCATGCTCTCTGTATGCAGTTATAAATTTCACACATGGAGAAGCAGGTTCTAAGTCATATGTCCATATTCCATTCTCACAGATTTAGAATCCATATGAAGAATGCTGAGTTCCATGCCTGGGAAACAAGATTCCTAGTCATGTCAAGCCAAATTCTAGGACTCATACACCAGATTCCATTTCTGATTGTCAGGTTCAACAAATGTAAAACCATGTTCTATAATTGGATTAAGAGTCTAAACATAGAATAGGGTTTCATGCTTTTTGGGGCCATGTTCCATGCTTGGAGACTGAGATTCTACAAGTGAAATGCCAGGCCCATGCTTGTAAGGCCAGACTCCATGGTTGGAGAGTGATCTCTTATGCTGAATGACTGGTTCCATGCTTGTATGGTCAGGTTCCTTGCTTGGAGATTTAGCTTCCATACATGAATTTTCAGGTTTCATCCTGGTAGACCAAGGCAGGATCCATGCCTTGGAGACAAGTTCCATGTGAGAAACAATAAGTTAATACCTGAAGTGCCAGGTCTCACATTTTAAAGGCTATGTTCCAGACTTTGGATTTCTTCCACTTATGGAGTACAAGTTTCCTGCTTGTAGGGTTCCAGGTTTGTGAATGCAATTAAACACTTGGAGCGCTAGTTTCCATGCTTGCATAGTCAGGCTATATGATTATAGATTGAGATTTCAGACATGAAATGACAATTTCCATATGTGAGGCTAGGTCCCATGCTTGGAGATTGAGATTCCATACAAGGAGTGTCAGGTTCTACACTTCTAGCACCAGGACCATGCTTGGAGATTGAAATTCGACATATTGAGTACAAGTTCCATCAATTTAGGGGCAGGTTTTATGCTTGTAGATCAAGATTCCATTGTTTGAGTTCCAGGTTCCATGCATGGGAAAATTGAATTTCCACTCTTCAGATGCCAAGATACATGCTTGTAACAGAGGTCCCATTCTTGGAAACTGAAATTTTGTACATGCCAGATTCCATGCACAAAGCCAAGTTCTATGGTTGTGAACTGATATTCAATACTTTGCATTGTACTTTCCATGCATTGAATTCCAGGATCCATGTGTGTATCTGAGTTTCAGATGCCACACATAGATTGCCAATTTCCATTCCTGTAAGAACATGTTCCTTATCTTGTATAGCCAAATTATATGACTGAAAGCCTATTTACATTTTTGGAGTTCCAGGTTGCATACTTTTAAGACCATTTTCCATGTTTGGAGATTGATATTCCAAACTGGAATGCCAGATTTCATGCTATGAGATTGAATCTACACATGGAGTGCAGTGATCCATATTGTAAGTCCCGGATATTTACTTGAAGATTTAATTCCATATTTACAGTGCCAGTTTCCAGCCTGAGAGACTAGATACATGAATTGGAGAGAAAAAAAATGTTATGAGAGAAACAAAAGATTCTCATTAGGGTTGCCAGGTTCCACACTTTTAAGGCCATGCTCCATACTTTGATTTTTCATACATTGATACTCTGTGCATGGATTACATGTCCATGTTTGTAGCGAGTTATGGGTTGAATTACATCTCCCCAAAAGATATGTAGAAGACCTAATCCCCAGTACCTCAGAATGTGATCTTTTTTTTTTTGAAATGGGGCCATTACAGACGGAAGTAGGTAAGTTAAAATATGAGGTCATCTTGTAGTATGGTGAACCCTTAATCCAGTAGAACTTGCATTCTTATAGGGAAGGGAGGGAAGACACAGATAGACACAGAGAAAGAAGAGGCCATGAGAAGATGGAAGCAGAGATTGAAACACCTTGATTTCAGACTTATAGCCTCTAGAACTGTGAGACAATAAATTTTTGCTTTTTAAAGCCATCCAGTGTGTGCTACTTCATTACAGAAACTCTAGGAAACCAAGACGTTGGGGACGGTTCAATGCTTGAAGATTGATTGTACTCATTCAGTGCCACACTCCATGCTTGTAGTGCCACTTCTATGCTTTCAGATTGAGATTACAAATGTTAACTGTCAGTTTCCATGTATTAGGGACAGGTTCCATTTTTGGAGATAGTGATTCCACACATGGACTTTTGTGTTCTATGCCTGGGAGACTAGAGTCCATATTTTAGAATGATAATGTCTATGCCTGAAAGTCCAGGTTACAAGCCTAAAATCAAGGGTCCATACCTTTAAAGGCTAGTATCTATGCCTTGAGGTTGGTATCCCACACATGGAATCCCAGTTTCCATGTGTGTAGGGCCAGGCTCCATGATAGGGATTGAGATTCCATACACTGAATGCCATGTTCCATGCATGTAGTCCCAGGTTCCAAATTCCACATGAATTGCTAATTTCCAAGCCTGGAGGCACAGTTCCACCAAAGGACAGCCAAGTTGAATGCATGAAATTCCATACTTAGAAATCCAGAGTTTATACAAGATTCTTAACTTTCATATATGGTGAGCCAATTTCATGTCTAGATATCAGGTTTCATGACAGCAAGACCCTCTTTCATGTCCAAATGTTCAGATTCCTTTCTCAGAAGCCTAGATTCCAAGCCTAGATGGCTAGGTTTTCATACCTTGTGAATTAGATGACATGTCTGGAGCTTCTGATTCAAACCACTAGAAGGTGAGCTTCCAAACTAGGAGAAAGTGGTTTCACACAGTAATGACTGCAGTACAGTATCCCTGTAATACTCAATTCCCCATACCTAGAAATTTTTCCACGGATGGAAGCTGAAGTTCCATACCTAAATAGTCAGATTTGGTGTCTGTCTGCAGAGGTAAGACTTACATACAGAAGGATTTTCCAGGACTGAAAAACCAGCTTCCATAATTGATGGACCAAGTTCCATGGTTAAGGGCTACATTATATGCCTGGAGAGCCAAGTTTCATGCTTAGCAGTCTACATTGTACATGTAGAGGTCTAAGTTCCATGCCAGTAGGGTTATATGTCCTGAAAGGACAAGATTTTATGCCAGCAAAGGCACAGTCATAACTAGAAGAACTAAATCTATAACTAGAGCAATAGGTTCCAAACATGCTGTGGAGATTCCATGCTTGTAGGACCAGGTTCAGTGCTTGGAGATCGACATTCAATACATGGAGTGACAGGTTCCATGCTGGTAGGTAAAAAAAATGTTCCCATTAAATAAATTTGAAGGGGACAGTGGGGGAAAAAATAAAAAATATTTTGGTTACACCCTTCCATGGTGACTATTCCACTCAGTAGTTACACTGACAATTACCGAATGCTAACACAGAGTCAGCTACTGTGTTAAATCTATACCTGAACTGTATCATTTAGTTTCATGGCATATGTCCCAGTATTTGACAAACGAGAAATCTGTGGCACAGTTTTACTGATTTTCCCAAAGTCTCCTAGCCAGTATACAGTAGAGTAAGGCACACATTTAATGTACTTTAAATGGTAATAAGCTATGTCCACAGTCTTGAATGAGCCCCAGATAAGTAGTTAGTGCTAATTCCCTTGCTGCACAACCAGAATCAGCTGCTGCTATGTTATGATATGCATAACCTACATTTTTGAACTGCAAAATAATCTTAAATATTCTAAGAAAGAAATTGTATTCAACTCCGATATATATTTCTTATAGCAATAAAAAAATTCCATTCAAGTTTGGACCTATGAATTTATGGCATGCACACTGTGATATTCATAATTAGTTCTCATAAAGCAATTTTCATTCTTGAAACATTTTATGAAATTAATTAATTAATCTTACCATGTCCTTTAGAGAGAGAGATAACTGTAGCCTGTCTGCAAAGAGCCTCTGTCTTGGGGCTCAAAATGCTTTCTGAATACCATATATAGTAATAAGCAGTCTCCAGGCACTTCATACACACACAGGCTGACATTGACGATATTAGAATTCATTCATTAACTAAACAAATGTTTACTTAGAGTCATTAGTGGAAATCTATAGCTGTAGAAGTGACATCCTCAGGAGGTAAAATGTCTGCTTGGATAAATGCAATGCAGAGTATAACTGTAGGTGTTGTCTTTAAAAAATACAAACCCTTGTTCACCTCTTGGGCCCAAATATACAAGTGGTCTCTTGAGGGCAGTTCACCCCAAGTGCAGAGGCATCTTCTTCCTTCTGCTCAGAATTTATTTCTGGCTTGGCTACAAAATACCCATCACCTTGAACTTGTACTGTTGCTCCCCCTCCCCACCACCTGTGCTTGCATTCCTCTTCTGATCATAGCTAGTGACACTTTCCACTGCCACATCTCCCATTCACTTTCAGCCCTATTCTAGTCCCTAGAGCCAATCTCAACTAGAGTCTGTAAAGAAATAAGCATCTTAACCCAGAAATCTTGGGTTCAATTCCAATCTAAACAATCGTCTCTAATGTTAGTCCAGCAGAGAAATAGCAACACTTCTCTGAAAATTAGGCTTGTATCTTGACTTGGGTGGAGTTCCCTATAAGCAGAGTAGAAAGGGGAAACTTTTGCAAATGATTTATAGAGAGAATGCTCTCAGGAGAAATCTGTAAGGGAGAGAGAAAATTCAGGATAGAGCAGGGTTTGAAACTATGGTTTAAGAAGTTTAGTTTCAGCCCGACCTCCTTACTGCACTAGTACGATTGTCACTCCAGAGGTAAGGGGACTAGGTTTATGCCCACATAAGTCAGTCACTGGCTATGAGCCACCTTCAAGGGGAGACCAGGCCCAGAACCTGGGTATCTCCAGGTGAGGAGTTTCCCATTCAGCCTTGCAGCAGCCAACACCCGCAGTAGCTGGGGGTAGCAGGTACACTCACCAGTCTGGTGAAGGGGGTCAGGGCAGAGCACAAACAATGTCTTCTGCAGCCCACCCCTGCGCCACTCAGATCCACATCCTTCTTGTAGTAAGTTTTCTCGATCCACTAAAACTAAAACTCTATCATAGTCTTCTACCATTATTCTAGATTTCTCTCACCCTCAGCTTGTACTCCTGATGGTCTAGTTAGCTGCCCCCACATCCCTGAAGCTCTGAGCCCAATCCCAGATATTCCTTCACTTTATGATGGATGGCTCCTGAGACTTGCTAATGTTTTTGACATAGTTAGTCTGACAGAATCCAGATAATAATGGGCAGTTCTGGCTGCATGGTCAGTTAATGTCCCATGATCAGAAGCTGTGTCTCCACTAGGACCCACATGGCATGCCAGGAGATGCTTTTCAGTGATTCATATAGTTCTCTGCTACAGACAGCATGGTCTTCCTCCAGAACTCTAGGTGTCTGTATTGTGATACTCTTATTAGTCCTTGCTAGAAGCTCCACAAAAATAGCTACAGCGCTGTGGAATCTGCTGGGTCATAGGGCCCAATTGGCAGAGCTGCTTATACTGCTAGACCTGCTGCAGATTTCTTTCTTTCT
This sequence comes from Chaetophractus vellerosus, assembly GCA_004027955.1. Classification (NCBI taxonomy): domain Eukaryota; kingdom Metazoa; phylum Chordata; class Mammalia; order Cingulata; family Chlamyphoridae; genus Chaetophractus; species Chaetophractus vellerosus. Next base: position 13,373 of record PVKH010006642.1, on the reverse strand, counting down.
CTGAACTCCACTTGAAACTGATAGTCTTCCACAAAACCTAACTAATGGGTTGAAGCAGTATTCCCAAAGGCAATGCATGCTGCTTCTGAAACCCAGAGAGGCCTACCTAGTATTGTGCTTCTCTCGTAGTGGTGGGAGGGACAAGGTGCAATAACTGGTACTTCACCTTGAAGGAGTTAATTGGCAAACCACTTGGCCCCTGAAAGTTTTCCCGATATAGCAGACTTCTGAAAGGTTTTGGGGTTTATATCTCATCCTCTGAAGCACATGTATCTTACCAGGGAATCTAGAGTACTTGCCATTTCCTGCTCATTAGATTCAATTAAAATGATAACAGCAATATAATGGACCAACATTTTATTCTGTGGAATATTTGATGCTCCAGATTGCTTTGAACAATATTTTAATGGATATAAGAAGAGCTAACTAGTTGTGGAGTAAAATGGTGAATATATACTCATATCCATGAATGGGAGAAGTCTCTGCTCCTCCTTCTTAATGACTGGAGGGTGCATTCCCCATTTCAATAGTCATACACCACCGCTAGAGGCCATACTGATCTCTTCTGGTAATGCTAGCACATCTGGTACAGGAGCTGCAGTGGGGGAACTACTATTTGGCTAAATTTGCAGTATCCACTGTTACACATCACAAGCTATTCAGTTCTTCCAGGTGAATTAAATCTGGCTATGATGGAGCCACCACTCCTCTATCCTCTAAGTCTATGAGGGTTTCACTAATCCCTGCCATTGCACCTGTGATGTGATAGTGGTTTGGATTTTTATCGTTTTGGCTTCAAGGGGGGAAGCTTCAGAGGATTCCACTGAGCCCTTTCCTGCCCCAATATCTCTCCTTCCACAGGTCAAGGAACCAATATGAACATTCTGCCATCTTCTAAGTTTGTCCCTTCTTATTTCACATTTGGGTCTGTCAGCCCAGTGGACCCACTGTGAAATGAAACTGAGACAGTTCTCTACTGACCTCCATACCAGCACTGCTGTAGTAGGGGCTTGTGATAGCACTTTGAGTCTCCAAGTGTCAGTGTCAGTTCAGACTCTGTACTGGAACTAATAATTTTACGCAGCCAGAGCCAGCCTCAGATTGTAAGACTCTCCCAAACCATCTCATTTATGCAACTCCAGAGCTTTAGAACATATTTTTATTACATCATTGTCCCACTTTGCAACCAAGTATCATTTTCAAGCATGCTTTGTTGCTCTCCTGTGAAACGATAAATTTGTATAATTGGACCTGCAACTCTAGTTATTCGTGTTTTATGTAAGCAAGTTAATATTTCCCCCTGGAATTATTGAAAACATTTGATATTACGAATACTGCCAAGATGTTGAAGAGGATCTGAATTTTGAAAAGCACAGTAAGTTGCAAAATGGGTTCCATTGATCTGGGAAGTATCTAAAAAAGAGGTGACATATCAGCTGGTACTTGAATATGAATTCAGGTTCCCCAGGCTGAGAAATGTGGTGGGGGAGAGCAGGCAGTTGGTTATCTGAAGAAGGGATGGCATCGGTGAAATGGAAAGGGCTGGGTTAGTGGGAGGAACACCAACTGTCACCTTCGAGTGGAACAGAGGCAAAACTAATGGTTTAAAGCTAGTGGGGAGCACATCTATAGCAGTCCTTAAATTGTGGGCTTCCATTGTACCTATGCTTTGGCCTTGTTGCTTCAGAGTTAAGTTTTCATTAAATAAATCCATACATAGCAGCAATACCATAGGTAATGTTTGGGGACATACATAGCAAAACTTTTAACCTTTTGATATTACTATTACAGTGGAGCTATCAGAGCATGGCAGACCTTGAATAAAAATGCTTCTGTTCTTACTTATAATCAGTACCAGGGTATTATTATTTTAAAATCTTTCAATGCGAAATGTTTTAAAAATATGAAGAGTTCTATAATATTTTGGAATATAAAATTAATACACAGTCACATTTTTAAAATACAAGATAATATTAAGAAAGTCACATGAAATATTACCACTCAGATAAAATGCTCACTAATATTTTGGTAACCTTTTTTCCCCAATATCTTTGAAGGCTTACACACCCACCTACACACACACACCTTTCATAACTGCCCTTATTATGCCATGTTTTAAATATGTTTGTAACCTGATTTTGATGCAAGTTTGGATACATAAACATTTACTGAGCCAATCCGCTATTCAGGAAAATGTGGCTTGTATAAAACTTTCTGGGATATAAATCCATGTTACCAAGAATATAGTATGCATACAACTGTATTTGATCCAATTTCTATTTTTCCCCAAGTTTGTCTGGTCGCACAACCTGGAAGTAGAGGAACTAATGCCCCTGTGGACCAAACTGACCAGGGAAAGGCAGGTGAAGGGAAGAAAATGACAAATGTTCCCCTTCCGTTCCCCCACCCCTAGAGAGTTCCCAGGAGAGGCAGTTCCACACAGCTTGATCAGAGCTGCCTGGCATGACTTAGTGACCTGCTGTATGTTCTTGTGAAGCTGGCTACATCAGTAAGTACCACTTTGTCTTATTTGTTATCCTTCCTTTCCTCCCTGGCTCCCCTTTTTCATTACTTTTGCTTCCCCTGAATTGTACCACTTAATAAAGCTTCACCATGTAAACTTTGCCTCAGGCTCTATTTTCTAAGGAATCTAGGCCAAGACATCATCTTCAAGATGTTGTCTGTTTATCCTCTTAGGAAGAAGGGTCTAGAAGTAAAACTACTGAGCCAAAGGGCATAAACATTTTAACTTTAACCTAAGTTGCCACATGACTTTCCACAGAGGTTGAGTTAGCTTCTCCTCTATCAACCTAATGCTACAGAAAATGATGGGCTGTAAAATGAATTGTTCTTGCTCACCTTTAATCTTTTTTGTCTTTTGCTAAAATTAACATTAAATACATACTGTTTCTGGGGAGGAAATGTTCAATAGCTCACCAAAGTTCATTCCAGGCAAAGTGTTTGAGGATACATTGTAACATTTTATTTTTACAAGATTATTCTCATGAATGTTCCCATAAAAGAAAATAAGATGTACCTCATCTGATTTAAATATTCTTTTTTTTTTACATGAGGTACTGATTTGATGAATTTTAAATTTCAAGAGAACAGAATGAGCATGTGGATTTATCCTGCAACAGATTTTTACTCACAATGTGTGTTAAATCATTAGGTGTTGTGTTAGGTGCTCAGCACCTAGAAGACAGAAAGCAAGGTAGTCTGGACTCTCTGTTCTTTTTTTTAAATATTTATTTTATTTATTTATTTCTCCCCACCCCCTCGCTGTTTGCGCCTGCTGTGTCTGTTCATTGTGTGCTTGTCTTCCTTTTAGGAGGCACTGAGAACTGAACCTGGGACCTCCATGTGGGAGGGAGTCACCTAATTCCTTGAGCCACCTCCGCTCTCTGCTTCGCTGTGTCTCTCATTATGTTTTCCTCCTTGTGTCTCTTGTTGCATCATCTTGTTGTGTCAGCTCACCACGCCAGCCCATTGCGTCAGCTCGCTGTCTTGCTTGTCTTCTTTAGGAGACACCGGAAACCGAACCCAGGACTTCCCATGAGATAGGCAGGAGCTCAATCGCTTGAGCTACATCTGCTTCTCATTTTGATTTTATATCCATAGACCTGCCAACAGGAAATTATTGCAGAGTTTGAGTGTTTTAATAGAAAATGTGTGGAAACATGCAAGGGCTGCCTAAATCTTCCCAGAAGTGAGCTCCAAACCAAGGCCTGAAGAATGAATAGGAGGTAGGGGTAGAACAGCATGGAGGTGAGGAAATGAAAGTTCAGAGAGTCTGGAGTCTATAGCAAGTGTGGACAGGTGCATTTTCATGTGTTTGTATGTACATGCATGCATTGAACGTTAGGAAGTAGGCAGGTGAGTACATGCATGTATGTGTGTGTGTGGTTTGGAATTTTTGTTTTTGTGGAGAGACAATGATGGAATTTGCAGAGTTTTGAAAGCAAAAAACCAAGGACATTTGAGCCAAATCCCAAGGCCTGCACTCTTGTGAGCAGAGAAAAAATGGATCAGTTTTTGTTTTCAGAATTATTGTCATGTGAGGTGGAACACTAACAGAGGAAGAAAAGAGAAGAGGTAGGGAGAACTAGGAAAAGGCTTTAGCAGTGCTCCAGGGATGACATGGGGCAAGAATGAAAACAAACAGATGGCTGTGCTTTCCAGAACTGTTTATGTGTTAGAATTCATGAGATCTGGTGAACTATGGGATTTGTGAGAGGTGAGCAAATTCAGGGATAATCCCCACTCTTCTTACAAGAAGATTCAAATGTTCCATCAAAGCACATCCTATTGAGAGCAATTACTTAGAGCCAGGCATGGAATATTTTATTTAGTCCTCACAGCAATTCATGAGGTAAGTACTATCATGGTGCCCGTTTTCAGATGAAGAAACTGGGACATAGAGAGGTTAAATGATTTACCTGAGGTCACACAGTTCAGAACTGGGAGAGCCTGTGTATGCTTCAGCTTAGTTTGATTTTAGAACTCATCCCCTTAACTTATATAAAAGGTCAGACTCTCCTCTCTCACTCCTTTCCCTCTTTCTCACTCCCACTCTCCCTCTTCTCTCTTTTTCATTCTTGCTTTCTCAACATCTTATACTACTATGATGACTCCTATTAGAAAAAATGAAACAAACTCAGTGATGTTAGCAAATACTTTTGGACCTAAAGCATTTTTGTCCATTGGAAGAAGTGCAGTTTATTTAAAAGAATTAAAAAAAAACACTTTTTAGGAATTAGGTTTGATTAAAGCTAGTAGGGCAAAACTTGGCAACTATTTTATTATCAGTTTTCTTTTTTTCTTTTTGAAATATGCCTTTTAACCAAAACCTTCCCCTTCCATTTTTTCTAACAGACAAATTTGAAGCTAGGAAGGAAATTGGAAGGAGGAAGTCATTACTGTTATCTTGTTGAGAATCGTCCCAAGTTTAATTTGTTCCATCTGTCAATTGCGTTAGAAAATTAGACTCTTTTGAAAACTTTCTCTAAGCTGTAAATAAAATGTTGTATTTTACGTTGTACATACATAGCATTGACTCTACATACTTCAAGCATGTATACTATGGTTCAAAAGGACTAGTTTTCTTCAAAAGAAATGTAAGAGGTTCATATTAGGGGTTTTAAGATGTATGCCAGAAGAATGCTCATGTGATTAGAATATGGTTTCCAACTCTTTTGCAATAAAATGTAGCTTAATAACTCTAGTGTAAGAATCACCTGGTTAATTTGCACTCTTAAAGGGAAATGTCAAATGCACTATTGAAGCCCCTTTGCATGTATGAAAGAGCAACCAAGAGAAGAAAACACTAAACAGGGTATAACTGGGCACTTTTTGTCTTTGACATAATTGTGGGTATATTTAAAAAGTCATTACTATCACAGTACTTGCCAGGGAAGTGTGGGTACCTTCCCAGAGTTCTCATCTTGCATCTGCCTCTCTTTTCCTTACACCTCTTTGAATTCAGTAGAGTTCACAATGTTGCACACACATGATGACCTTACTGTGTGCTGGCTACTGATTTATCCAACCAGTGTCCATGGAGCGCTCACTGTGTCAAGAGCAGCATTTAGTGCTGGAGACACAGGAATGAACCAAGCAGACAAGGTCTGCCCACACTGTGCTCACAGGCAAATTTATATCCTTTCTCATTAATCCCACAGAAACTTTACCAAGAGGGTTCAATTACCTCATCTTTAGAGACGAGAACAGGAAGGCTCGGACAGATTGAGTGCCATGGTGGGTAAGAGGCAAAGCTGGGTTTGGCTCCTCAATCCTGCCCCTGCTCCATTTCCTCATATTGGTTGCCCAGGGTGTAGTGATGCATCCCCAGGAATTCATTGTGAGATCCCTACATTTTCTATTCTATGGAAGAGGCCAAGCAAGAAAGAATATGGCCAGGTTTCTAGAGCCAGGTTAAAACTCTTGGGAGTTCTACACACAGTTGCCAGGTCCTGTCTCCCACCTCCCTACAATCCTGACTTTTTAAAAACTGTAGAGCATGTTGAAATTATAAGAGCTGTTTCCCATATTTTCTGAAATGGTAGCTAAGTTCATCGAAGTTTAACTTTTTTCTTTCTGGGGAGTGGGGGTGCTCCTGCTCTGTCTCCTCAAGCACAGTTTGTCTCCTGCTTGGTAACCTAGCACCCAGCTCTGCCCATATCTAGCAACTTATGCTTACAAATCTTACTCCAGATCCCAAGGCCCCTTCACTTGTCTCTAATCACTGTTTCATCAATTCATGCGATTGGGCATTATAACAAAGAGGAAGTTAACATAATTCATTCTCTTACTCTGATTCCTATATTCAGTATAAAGTTTATTTAATATTTGTTCATTCATTCCACATTTGTTGAGTGCCTACCAAATGTCTAGCCATGTACTAAGCACAAGACAGATGGAAAATCTGTTCCTACTTTGCATATCAGAGTTCAGGCAGGTAGTCAGAGATGGTACTAAAAATATTTTTTTTAATAAATGTGATTAGAGACATGAAAGGGGAATGCAAAGAGCACTATGGAAACAAGGAGGAGGGGCCACTACTTCAGCACTGGTGAATGTTGGAGGTGGGCGGGAAACTCTTGGGGAGAGGGAAAGACATCTTAGCTGATCCTTAAAACCCAAGGAAGTGATGCACAGGCTAATTAAGAAGACTGTGTATTCTGGGAAGAGAAGGCCAAGGACAACAGCCCAGTAGTGTGGGAGAGCAATGCATACCCAGGGATCTGCAGGGGATGATAAATAACTCATGTTTTTATGCTATTATATTTGTGCAAGGTAGCATGCTAAGTGTTTTACATGGATTATTTAACTGAATTCTCATTTAAACCCTGTGCAGTAAGTTGCATTATTATTTCTATTTGAAAGTTGAAAAAAATTGAGGCTAATTAACATGCCCAAAGTCACACAGATAGTAAAAAAGCTAGGCTAGGATGTGAGCCCGTGTCTTTTGAACATCAGAATCTGTCTGCTTAACCACCTCATTCCACTCCAGTGATTCTGTGTGGCTGAACTGTAGCTTCGGAACTCTGAGGCTGGGAGGTGGCTGGGGGACAGTGGCAAGAGATGGCTCAGTCTCAGTAAAGGTGATTTTATTTCAAAGGCTCCCTAAGAGTCTCCAAAGGATTTTCAGCAGTAAAGATGTGCACTTTAGAAGGCTCACTCTGTCAAAGTGTAAAGCATGGATGAGAGGGAGGCCGACGGGAGGCAGGGAAAGCAGGCAGGTGACTGTGGCTCTGGGCAGGCAAGAGATACAGGGTCCTGGTCTTGCATGATGGCAATGGGGATGCAGGGGAGAGGGAAGATTCCAAGGATCACACTTGGCAACTGATCGAATGCTGGTGGGAATAGGATGGAGGCAGAGTGGGGGGCAGTGTGGGGAGTCTAAGAATATTCCCAGGTTTCTGTTTCAGATGACTCAAAGGATGGAGATGTTATTCACAAAGACATGGAATATAGGCTAATTTGGAGAAAATTATATGAATTCATTTTTCTCTTGCACCACCTCAGCTCCCTATATGAATTCATTTTTTAGACATGTTCAACTTGAAATGCCTAGGAAGTATGCACGAGATGTGTACCAGCCAGCTTGAAAAATGAAGCTACAGGTGAGAGGAGAGTTGTGCTGATTATATAGCCATTTTCCAGTGATTTAACATCAGCCTACAGGCTAGTGGAAACAACCAGGAGTTTGGATAATATCAGCATGTGGAGGAGAGAAAGACCGGGGGATGGGGGGGGCGGTGAAAGAGAGAAAGACAGACAGACATACAGAATGAGAAAGGTGAGCCACAGACACAACTTAGAAAATATTAACATTTAAAAGCTAGAAGAATTAGATGATTCCATGAAGAAGAAGATAGAGGCAGAGGAGCACCACCAAACCGTGGTGTATTAAAAGTCAGGGAAAGAATTTCAAGGAGGAGGAAGCCGACAGTAGCATCTCGGGCTAGCATGCCCTCTCACGGGAATAGTGGCAGCACTGCTTCTGGACCCTTGCATCCAGGCACTGCGCTATGCCCTTCTGGTGCTCACAACACGGCTGCAAGACAGCGGTGCTGGCGGGGGGAAAATGAATAGCCTCTGCTGAGCATTTTCTGTGCCTAGCGCCTGCGAAACACTTGTACACAATACCTTTCCCTTACTTTTACTGATGCGAAATCTTGCCCATAAGAAAGAGGAAAACTGGGCACAGTCACTCTAGCAAAGCCTAGAGTTAAGGGAGGATGAGCTTGGGGGTTGTTTGCTTTTCATTATGGAAGAAGTCTACATTAAACCGTGCCAATAGACAGTTTTATTTTACAGTAATTTTTAAATTCTCAGTATAAAATCGTTCATAGGAAAATAGCCGTTATTAGTTAGTAATTTTGGCCCATGGCTCGTAGTATCCCTGCATCCTAATTTTGCCATCTGCGGTTACATGAGTGATGAGTGGTCATGCAGGACAGGCACTGATGGGGAGAGGTCCTTTCTTCTGTCCTCTCCCAGCTCTCTCTGCCTTGTCTCACTGCCTTACCTCTTAAAATAATCTCTCCTTAATTTGCATATGTGCCACAAGGGCAAGGACCAGTCTTTCTCACCATCTCCCCAGCTATGCCCTCGAGTTGCCCAGCATGAAGCAGGCACTCAAGTGTTTGAACAATTCATTTTTAACCAATGACTTTTTCTAGCGATTTAACAAATAGCTCTTTTTAATAGGAGCCATTTAGTTTGAATTCATCATTCAGACTTCTTGGTTTAGACAAAAACAATTCGAACTAATATGAAACAGAAAAGAAATATTGGAAGGATGCTGTGTCACTCAGGAAGTCGATCGGAAGGCAGGAGATCAAGTTTGGAAGGTGGGGCTGCAGAAATCACAGTCAAAGTCCACTGATCAGACTGGATAAGTTGCTTCCAAGGGCTCTGCTGGCATTGTGGCCACTGCCTTGCACTCTGTCATTAGTAAATTTTGTGTCCCCTTCCCTTTGTGTTCCTTGATCCAGATTTAGAGTCCCAGGTAGAGCATCCTATTGGCTGAGTCTAGATCACAGTCTCTTTAGGTGCCTGGCAACAGAGCGAGGTCTATCTTCCCTTCCTTCAGGAGAGGTGGGTCCTGCCCTGGAAAATGATGTGCACCCTTGGGGACATGCCCCTAGCTGAGGAGGAAGGCCTGGACCCGGGGCAGCCAAAGCAATGGAAAGGTCCACTACCCCGAATAAAAGGATTCTGAGTCGCTGATCAAAAGAATAGCCTTTCCTAGAATTTTTAAAGTAGAAATAAGATAGAATCCTAGCTGCCTGAAATGGTTTAGATAATAGTTCCTGCATGAGGCAGAGATGGAGTGGAATACAATACATTCCCACACGGCTATCATCTCCTCAAATGCTAGAAATACCTTCGTGTCAAAGTCTTATCATAGTAAGCCTGATAGCTGGAATCTAGAATTACATCTTTTTTTTTTTTCAGGCTCTTTATACAAAGAAGGTGGCGAAAAGATGTACTACTTCCCTCAAGTCTGCGGTCTCATGTTTGTGACTGAAACTAGGTATAGCAGTGCAGCATCTGTGTTTCAGGAAAATAATGTGTGAAAACAGTTTTCAAAATTCCTCGCTGTCTACATAAAAAGAAAATTAAAAATATGTTTGGTTATCACTTTGTAGAGCCTGTTGAGTTTGGCTGTGAATGGGAGTCTAATTGCCACCCATTTCTGTTGGAGCTTTCCATGAACATTTACATTTCCATTAAAAACAGAAGTCAGCTATGGCATCATAGTTTCCATGCACAAGTCATAAAAAATAATGTCCAGTTGGTTGTTTAATAATTTATATTTCTTCTAGACAGACCAACAGAGAGACTAAGCAAATTCATTTGTATAGAAAATATCATTCGTAATTGACAAAGGTGAAAGGACTATTTTTACTGAAGTATTACAAAGAGCTCCCTGGATTTGAGTGATGACTACTGATTATTCTCCTGTTCTTCATTTACAATCAGTGAAAGTCTTCTTCCTCCGGCTCCTGCCACTGTGGGATGGCATAACAATATTGCTACCTGAGGGACTGAATTTAAGGGACCCTCAGAACTTGGGTTAGAGGTGCTGGACTTAAACTGCACTTGTTGCAGAAAAACTTAGTCAATCCTCCATCCACTAACAGGACAAATAATATTTTAATTTTGTAAACGTCATATCCTTGATGTGCATGATCACTAGCCCTCTCTCCTTCTCCTGGTTGTTTTACTTCTTCAGTGATTTGAGTAGTCTGTATCCATTTGATGGATTGGCCAATTTGTTTTTAATGATTTTGTATTTTCTTCTGATGAGCTGTTGTTAAGGGGGCTATTCCAGCAGTTTAGATAACATTATTTGCAGTTGATAAGGTAAAAGGTCACAGAGCTGCCAGATTAATCTTTCTAAAGCACAGCTCCAATCAAAAACTCCCTGATTAAGTCTAATGTCTCTTTAAGTCCCTGCCTAATTAAGTCCAGAATTCCACCTCTGAAATTCAAGGGCCTTCACCCTATAGCTTCCACCTGGCAACTGATATTTTATTCCAGGGTTTCCCTGCATGTTTACTACATGGTTCTTACTCCTGGCTGCACATCAGAATCAGAATCACCTGGGAAGCTTTTTAACAAGCACAGATGCCCAAGGTTCATCGTAATTGAATATAAATCTCTGGGGGCAAAGCACAGGTATCAGTTTTGTTTTATATTTTAAGTTCCCTGTTTTGGTTATCTGTGACTATAAAACAAACCAACCCAAGATTTATTTGAGTAAACAGTAATCATTTTATTATGCTCCCATATTCTGTGGATCAAGAATTCAGACAGGGCATAGGTGTGTCTGCTGTCTGATGTCTGGAGTCGCAGCTGGGATGACTCAAATGGCTGGAGATGTCTCAAATGGCTAGGGGCTGGAATCATCTAGAGGCTTCTTTAGTCACACGCCTGCTGCTTAGACAGGGACAACATAAAGGCTGGGCTCAGCTGGAACTGCCAGCCAGGGTGCCTATATGCCTCTCCATATGGCTTGGACTTCCTCAAGGCATGGTGGCTCAAGGCAGTTCAGACTTCCTATATGGAGGCTCAGGACTCCAAGAGCAAACGTTCCACTGAACAAGGTGGAAGGGTAAGGAACCTAGCCTCAGAAGGCACAGAGGCTCAATTCTGCTCTACTTTATTGACCCAAGCATCACAAGCCTACAGATTCAAGGGGAGATAACCCACCTCTTTGTAGGTAGAGTGTCAATGAATTGGTGGCCCCATTTCACCAGATGATTCCAATGTATAACCGAGGGTGAGAATAACTGGATTCATTTCTCCCAAAAACTGTTCTAAAGAGCAGGCCTGGGAGTTGGGTGAGGCAAGTGAGACAACTAGGGTACCAAATTAAATGAAGCACTCACTCTCAGGGTCATGCTTCCCTCTGTCTAGAATGCCATTTTCTTCTACCCTCTTATCTTTACAATCCATTTCAAATACCACACCCAGATTATAAACTCTGTCTCCTAAGAAATCCATAGCGCTTTGTAGATGCCCCAAGCACACGTATTTTGTCCTGTATTACCTTGGTGTGTCTAATAGAAAGAATGTGCTCTCTTTTCTTGGGAGGCCACAACGTGGACATCCAGATCCACACCATCCTTGTTTCACCTTGCTCCCAGATTGTTCAACTTTAAAACACGCACAGTAACTGGCAAGTGTCTTACTCATTTTCAATGCCCAATAGACAGTGGATATCTGTATGAAATGTGGTCAAAGGACCACTTTTACAGCCCTCAGTGAAGGGCTATTGAATAATTACCCTGGTTTAAATTCTTAAACATAGATAAGGACTGCATCTTTATTGTGACTTCCACTTTGGGAAACTTTCTGCTTGAACATGACCTTAAAATCCTTTCCCCACAGCATAGGGAAACATCTGCTGAGGCTTACTCTGTGCTGGTCCTTTGTTGGTAGCAATATCCCTTTTAAGTCTCAGAACCCTTTGAGGTAAGTATCATCATTATGACCATTTTACCAATGAGGAAAACTGAGGCTTAAAGACCCAGTAACTAGCTAGATCATAGAATAACAAAGTAATAAAGCAGCACTCGAACTCAGATCTGGAGAGTCCCAAGCCGAACGCCTTAAGCCCAACACTAAACTGCCTCCTGGTTGCCTGGCGGCATCCGGTATCGGTGAACCCACCAGCCTTCGGCGAAGGTCCTGCTTGTGTGAAAGACCAAGTAGACAAAAACCCTTCGAATCCCTCTCCACCAGCATTACTGTTTCATTGCGGGGTGAGTGCGGGGCGTCCTTCCTTCAGGCTTTGGTTGCTGAGAACAAATGCTCTTCACTTGTTCCCACCCTCTCTGTCGGGGGGGTGCCTTTCCCTTCCCCCGCACACGGGTCGTCGTGGGGTGGGAAGGAGCCCCTGGGTCATCTCCGCCCCTGACCAATTGCGGTGCCGGGGGTGGGCAGAGCCCACTCTCCAGCGTCGGGAGCAGAGCGTTGCTAAGTGCAGGGATGAGACCGCTGCCGGCGCTGTTAGCAAAGGGGAGGGGGAGGCGAGTCAGAGCTTGAGGGAGCGCGGAGGCCAGAGAGAGGGAGGGGAGACCGAGCCGGAGAGCCGAGCGAGGCGCGCGAGGGAGCGAACACCCACTCGGGCTCCGAGCCTGGGCAGCGGCGACCGCGGCTCGGCGCTTGGCGCTGGAGGCAGCAGCTGCGGCCGCGCCCTTGCGGGAGAGGGTGCGTCCTGCCTGCCTGCCCCTGCCGCGGGTCCGCAGGGCGCCAGAGGATGGAGGGCTCCCCGGAGACTTCACCGTCCTCCAACAACTCCTCCGAAGAGCTGAGCTCTGCCTTGCAGCACTCCAAGGGCATGTCGATCTTCCTCGACGTAAGTAGAGATGGAAGGAGTTAGGTTGGTGGTTCCCCACATCTCTCCTTTTCCCTGGGAGGAGGGGTGGGTGTGGGTGGGTGTGGGTGTTCGTTCGGTTCGGGTGTTGATCCGCCAGGGTTTTCCCCCGGAGCATGGGTGAGAACTACCTCTGCGCGCGCACACACACACACACACCACACAACACAAAAGCAGCGACCCAGGCAAATGACAGAGAAACGGCTGCCACTCAACTTACCAAAAGGTTTGTCCCAGACCTCCAGATTGCGACTTCGCAACCCTTAATGAAATTCCAAAAGTTACTGTGCTTCGTTAGGGACTGGGTTGTAAATAAAGCAGTCTCCATTTGGCTGAACAGGATGTTTTAAAGGGTGCTAAGGGAGAATGGGAGCATTGCCCCACCTCTTCTCTAATGTGCCCTTTTGCAGCCCCCAACCTCGCTGAAGCCTTAAGACCACGAAGGGAAGTACTGGAGGTTGTGGTGCCCGCCACCCTC
>PVKH010006641.1:0-20892 GCA_004027955.1 Chaetophractus vellerosus | reverse complement strand
TGGTTTTTTTTTTTTTTTAACCCCCTCTTCCCCCAGATGGTTTTCTTGTCTGTCTGTCCATTGTTTGCTCACCTTTTCCCGGAGGCTTCGGGAACCAAACCAGGACCTCCCATATGGGAGGTGAGTGTCCAACGGCCTAAGCCACATCCACTCCCATATGGTAAGCTTTTATTGCACAGCTAAAGAGTGAAAGTTACAATTTTACAGAAAATTACATTTATTTGGGGGGAATTTTGTTTATGATTACTTTGCCCTTATCTTAAAAGAGAGAGACTTTTGCTGGCCTTGAAGCATTATTCTCAGCACTTTTCCTTCAAGGATGCCTGTGGTTTTGTGAGTGTGACTAAAATGAAAATACCTTTATATTAGTCAGAATTAAGAATCTAAATCAGATCAGATCTGGAGTACAATATTAAATGAGGTTATTGCACTGCATACTTTTCCCAAAGGATGACTTTAAGTGGATTTATCATTTTTTCAGATATCAAATTCCATGTATTCTAGAGCAGTCAACTGAAGACAGAAAGCCTATATGGGGGAAAATGAATGTGTATCTACATGTTTAAAAACAGCAACATAAAAAAAAAAACACTTTTTAAAATATCCTATTTCTTGGCTGGGTTATGGGTGTGTGGGTATATTCAATTTTTGATAATTCTTGAATTGTAGAAATATGCTCTGATCACTCTGCTATACTTAGGTTTACTTAAATTAAAAGTTTTGGTTCTTTGTTTGTTTGTTTAAATCAACCACTGTCATGTCCTATAAAAATTGTTTCTTATAAGCTTTCCTCTACTCACTGAATTCCACTGTCAACTCAATTTTACTCAATTGCCTATACAGACTGGGGATATAATGAAAATGAAGTAAGCTGAATTTGCAATGCTAGAAAGTGCCATGGCCCGTGAGGGACTGGGGAATAGGGGGTCCAGTCTACAGGGTACCAGTGCAACTCAGCTCCAGGAAATGGATGCCATGTAGGACTGTGGGGCTAATGTTGCTAGGTCTGGAAATCGGAATTTGTATGTCAAATTTATGTATTTTTTATATTAGCAACTAATCCAAACTAAATATGTCTTTGGCCACATAGGCCTCTGTAAGGACTTCCTCCCTGAGCAGGCACTCAGTAAATCTGAGCCCAATTAAAATACCTTTTATTTGTGCTGTTCATACAGCTAGCAAGTAGGGAAGCCTAGGATCAAAACTAAGTCCGATTCCATTTCTACTATAATACATTGCCTGTAGATATGTATATAGTACTTATCTATTTCGAATGCCAAAAAAAGATATTGTTCCATTTAACATACGAAGTAACTAAGGCTCAAAGGTATCAGACAGTTTAATATAGAAATTCATAATAGTATATCCTGAGTTGGACTGCTTGAGTTCAAATCCTTAATATTTTTATAATTTTGGGAGGGTAAATCAACTTCTCTAAGATTCAGTTTTCTCCCTATAAAATGGGAACGTTAAGAATACTACCTCTCAAAATCATTGTGAGGAGATATATATATGTATCTTAGAACCAGGCTTGGTACATACAAAGCCCTATTTAAGCACTGTCACTACTAATTATTATTGCTATTATTATTATCTCAAAAAATGGGAATATTAACTACCTGCCCACACCTTTTGTGAGTATTAAATAAGCTAATCTATATAACATGCTTGGATCTATGCCTGATACATAGATAATGCTCACCGCATGTTAATTATGTGTCCAGCTGAGTTCTTGTTCAAGTACATGACTCCTAATCGTAAATTGCTCCTAAATAGGCCAATTCCTTTTACTATGCCTGGTAATAACAAGCAAATGTATGACTATAGGATGGAAGTATTTTCACTTGTACCAAATGTTTTCCCTATATGTTTGTTTGAAAAACATATAACTTTGTAGTCTAATAAATAATACAATGTTTATATCACTAGTATTGCCTAGTGAAATCAATTCTGTGCCAAGTAACAAGTGCATTGATAAATGATTTTAAGAATGCAATAAGATTTTATTCAGAGTATCAGGAATGGTTACCATATTCAGGAAACTCTCTTTAGATTTAGATGGTTTCCTCTTTTCCATCCTTTCTTATTTCTCTAATTTTTCAAAAACTCTAGGCCCAAAAGAAAAAGTCATAAGCTATACATACAGTAAAATATCTCGAATTACAAACTTATATGTTTATATGCTAGCATAGACACAATTGACTTACTTGTGACCCATTTCATGAGCAATTGTAAATGCAAGATTCAGGCCATTGTCTTCAGCAATAATACATTTTCGCTTTTCACTACACATTCCACTCAAGTATGCTATACCTAGAAAACACAAACAGTAATTACCACGTTTCAATTAAAAATGCAAATGTTTATACTAGGAATTATTAGCAGCAATGAAAAATGATAGTTTTTACTGCTCAAACATGCCAAATTAAACAGTGTTACCTAGCCCTTATACACAGAATTGGGGGTGGGAGGGATTCGTATGTATAAGTCAACCAATTAACTTCTTTTTCATTATACACGATTCTCCATGTTTTGTTGCTATGTCAAAATCAGGAGCAGACAACTATATAATTACATCACAACATTCTGAACCCCCTTTCTAAATTGCCTTTATAAAAAGAAAAACCATGTGCCCTAAGAGCTATCAAAGCTCAATAAAAGGAATATGCACATATAAATGTTTAAAATAAAAGTTCTATCAAGCATAGCAATTTTGATCTTTATCCTAAAGATAAAACACCATTTGACAAATTTCATTTGTAGGTCAAAGTTTGAGAAATAGCTTAAATTTTCCAGATTTTTTGTATTTCTCCTATTAAACATTGATATTCACTAATGTAGCCTTTTGATTTTATTTTATTTATTTTTTATTTATTATACATCCCCCCTTTCTGCTTGTTATTGCTGTGTTCATTTTTCTCTGCATTCCTCTGTGTCTGCTTGTCGCCTCCTGCTGGGGCGACCTGCCGAGTCAGCTCACCTGCGCAGCGGCCCACCTGTTCGCGGGGGCTCACCCTTGCTCGCAGGGGCTTGCCTTTTTCCCACGGGGGCTTGCCTTTTTGCTCGCGGGTGCTTACCTTTGCCCGCAGCGGCATGCCCCGCCTGTGGCGGCTTGCCTTCTTGGGGTGGTCTGCCCGTTCGAGGAGGCCCCAGGGACCGAACCCGGGGCCTCCCATGTGGTAAACCGGCACCCTACCCACTGGGCTACAGCCGGCCCCTGTCTTTTGATTTTAAATTATATATATTAATTCTTATTTTAATAACATATATAAAACCTAACATTTCCCCCTTTAACCACATTCAGATATACAATTCACTGGTGTTAATTACATAAACCATGTTGTGCAGCTATAACCACCATCCATTACCACACTTTTTCCATCACCAACAGAAATTCTGTACCAATTAAGTTTTAACTCCCCTTTCCCTAGCTCACCCCAATCCTGGTAACCTGTATACCAGCTTCTAAGTCTATGATTTGCTTATTCTAATCGTTTCATATCAGTGCAAGTTTGTTCGTTAACAAGATGTTATATTTCATCTGGTTGCAAAGATAATGATTTCAGCGAAGAATTTGGTTTAAATGATCAGTAAAGCATGTAATATGTGAAATATTGGTATTTTTAGTCAAAGATTTATGTAATATTAAACCAATAAAGATATATTCCTGAATAAATATCATTTAAAATAAATTAAAACCTTCCAAGGGTACTTTTCAGTGTTATTTTCAAATAAAAGAATTTACTATAATATCTAGTATTTATTGAATTAATTGTATATCTTTATAGGATACATGTTTTCAGCACATTTTATGGATCAAGATATGCAGGCTTAAACAGATTAAATGATTTGCCAAAGCAAGTATAACTCTTATGTACAACAGAATGGGGATTTGAACGTAGCTTTGTCTGCCAGCTACTGTTTATTTTCCTTCTGAAAACCATTTAATAAAAAGCTGCCTCTCGTTAATAATGCTTGGCTGATTGCTTGACTTTTCCTCTCCAAACACTTAAAAAATTACAAAAATAATTAAATTTACAATAAAAATAGAAGAAATCACCTTGTCCATGTTTTGGAAAGATAGGAATGGACGAACACAAACTGATTTAGAGGAAGCAATAGCCTACGTGACAGGAGAGAGGGATTTTTTATAAGAAGAAGAATTTATGAGTGTGGTGGAAATCCAGAGAGACTCAAGACTTAGGCACAAAAGTCTAGGCAGAGGCATTACTAGAGAGCTGAAAACAGAGATGTGTTGAAAGTGTATATGAAACCCACAAGGACTCATTCAAACCACATCATGCAGAATGTCAAGGCCTGGGATCTACTGGCCTATCAGAAAATGGTGATACGCTCTGTAAGTAAAAGGTAGTACAAACATGCTATTAGAATTTTAACTACAGGATAAAACAGCCAAGAGATGAAGTATACATATAGATGCTATTGTCCCTATATATGTACAAATCAAGATAGATATTTTTAAGAAAATTCACATCTACAAACAGAAGGATGGATGGATGAATGGATGAATATCCTACTAAGGCCTTTGGCTTATTTTTTAAGACAACGGAAATTACTTCAAGACAAAGGAGAAAAGAAAGATAAAGGCAGTGAGAAAAAGAAAAGAATTGGGGTAAGGAGAAGTGAGGGAGAGGAGGATTAAAACAAATTCCTTTATATGAATAATGTATTTACTCTTATCTAGCAGCATTAAACAGCAAATGAAATGAAAACTTTTTTAAATTCTGAAAGATAACTAATAATTATTAAAGATAATTTAGAGAATTAGGATATGTACTTATTAATACAACAAAACCAGAGAATAAAGTTTTAGGGGTAATTGATCTTGTGTCACAATCAAAGGGAGGGAGGGATGTAGGCAAGAAGGAAGAAAAAAGGAGGGAAGAAAGGAAAGAGGGAGGGAAGATGAAAAAAATAATCTGCTCTTAATAAGGTATTAAAATTTCTTTGGGCATTTTAAAAAGGGAAAGAATAATTTGAGATCAAATATCACAAAAATATTAAGCACAACTGTGCTTTAGGATACCTGTATATTTTGCCACTTTTTTCACCACAACTAAAATAGTCTGCTCACCCTGTGCAGATTTAAAACTCAGCTAACATGGGTTAACATCATCAAAAATCTCTTTGCCACATGAACCAAAACTTAACCAAAATTAGTCACTACAAATTTTAAATTTCTTCTTCTGTATCACTTCAAATACCAGGTTGTGCCCAAATAAGAATACTATTGTTTCCAATTCTTATCTATTCTAAATTTTTATGGTCTGACCGCATTGGCTAGGATTTTGAATATAATCTTCAAATATGTGGGTAATACTGAGCTTCTTGTTTTTCCCTCTGACTTTAATAAGAATGAATGGTTTGCATATGTTTACTGTAAGACTTTCAGAAGTAAAGTTTATTAAGATAAGGAAATTACTTCAAATTTTTGGCTTGTTATGAGGATTTTTAAAAATCATAAGTGGATAATGAATTTTATTGAGTGACTTTTCTTCATATATGGAAATTAATGCATGTTTTTCCTTTTTATATTTTTTTAACTTATGGTATAGTGCTAGTAGAAATTTGTGATATTCAAGTATTTTTTTATTCCTTACACTCTGCTATATAAAATTCTGTCTCTATGTTGATAGAGTTAATTAGCCATTATATATTTTATTATCTCTTAAACTGTATACATGAAACAGGGGTTATCTGTTTCTTAGAGGTTTACATAATTTTGAGGTATGGTTATTTTGTTTGTTTGTTTGTTTGTTGTTTTTAGGTACTGGGGCCAGGGATTGAACCTGGGGCCTCGTATGTGGGAAGCCAGCGCTCAACCACTGAGCAACATTGGCTCCCTACATAGTTTTTACCACAATATTATTTAGGTCTGGTGTCATTTGTAGAAGAGCAGGTGGAAATATCTGATTAACCATGCGAAGTTTTTAATGCTTTTGTTAAAGAAAGTTTTCTTTTTCTTTTCTAATCAAACTTCTACAGTATATTTTTCTAGAAAAATATCAATTGCACAGTTTTCAAAATTGCATGAAAGGTATCGCTAGAAATTTATCATGAATTTTGCAACTTTACTTAATTTGTAATTGTGTCCTCACTGTTAATATTTTGTCTTTTCTCTCTCTTCCTTTTGTTAGTATTTATCAATCACGCTTGAGAGAGACTTCATTAGCCTTTTGAAAGATTCAGCTTTGAAATTGTTAAAATGCTTTAAGCATTTAAAATTTTCCTTCCTTTTACTTTCTTTGAATTTATTCTGTTGTTCTTTTTCAAGCCTCTTAAGTTAAAGACTTAAGTCATTCATATCTAAAGATTCTTTCACCATCACTCAGTTCAAAACATTTTGTAGTGTCCTTGGTGATATCCTCTTTAAGCTATGAGTAATCTAAGGGGGATATTATCATGTTTTCAGTCATATATTGTTGTTGTTTTACTCTTTGTTTACGGATTTCAAATTTAATCGCCTTATTATCAAAGCACTGCCTATATTGATGCTGCACTCACTAGTCAAGTCTTTATTTTTCTGTTTCATTTCGCTCACCAAAGTGCAAGGTCTTAGCGCTATCTTAACTGAAGGTCCTAAATTGAAGGGGTAGTAAGGGAAGTGATACGATTTGGGGGAAGGAATGGAGCTTTCTAGGTGAAGGGAATACTAAGGTCTAAAACATAAAAACATGAAATGGCACAACATTAAAATAACTACAAGCAGTGCTCACTTTATACTTAGTATTAAGGGATTTATTTATATGGACAGTACTGGTGGCCAAAACCCAAGAGGTTTCAATGAAAATCTAGGGCACAAACCATAACACTTTTAAAAAATATATATTTTTACTACAGAAGTTGTGAACTTACAAAACAATCACGTACAGTGTGGAATTCCCATACAACACTCTTCACCAACACACCACACTGCTGTGGAACATTTGTTATAGATTATGAGATAATATCATCAGACTATTACCATTAATTATGATCCAGAGTGTAATTTGGCATATTTTTTCCATGCCCCTCTATTATTAACACAGTACATCTTTGACACTGATGCAAGGATATTACAGTATTGCTGCTAACTATAGTCCATAGGTTACAGTAATTATAGTTTTCAAATGCTTCCCCACATTCCCACCATCCTGCAATAGTGATGTATATCCATTCTAATTCACAGAATGACATTGTTGCATTTGTACTATTGACCAGAATTCTCACCACCTCTGGGTTCACTATGTTATTCAGTCCCTAGACTATTCTCTAGCTTTCTTTCAACTGACATTTATATCCCTAGACTACCCTTTTCAGCCACAATCCCATTTATAAACCAGCTGCTACTTACTATAACTTGTTACTATCAACTCCACCCATTTCCACACTCTTACAGCAAGTTAATTAAAACTTCTACATATATTAAGCATCAGTACTCCTTCTCAGCTCCCTTCCTACCTCCTAATAAACCATACTCTAACTCCATGCGTTTATTCTTCGTATTTAGTTCATATTAGTAAGACCATGCAATATTTGTCCTTTTGTGTCTGGCTTATTTCACTTAGCATAATGTCTTCAAAATTCATCTATGTTATCATATGTGTCCCAATTTCATTTCTTCTTACTGCAGCATAGTATTCCATCACATATATATACCATACTTTGTTTATTCATTCATTGGTTGATGGACACTTGGGTTGTCTCTATCTTTTGGCAATTGTGAATAAAGCCGCTATGAACATTGGTGTACAGATGTTTGTTCGTGACATAGTTTTCAGTTCTTCTGGATATATTCCTAGTAGAGGAATTGCTGGATCATATTGAAGTTCTATATTTAGCTTCCTGAGGAACTGCCAAACTGTCTTCTAAAGAGGCTACACCATCTTACAACCCCACCAACAGGGAAGGAGTGTTCCTATATCTCCACATCCTATCCAGCACTTATTGTTTTCTGTTTGATTTTTTAAAATAATGGCCATTCTATATGGTGTGAGATGATATCTCATTGTCATTTTGATTTGCATTTCCTCCTCAGATTGTGCATTACTAGTATATAGAAACAACACTGATTTTTGTGTATTGACTTGTATCCTGTCACATTAATGAAATAGTTTATTAGCTCTAGTAGCTTTGTTGTAGTTTGGGGGGACTTTCTAGGTATAGGATCATATCATATGCAAATAGCAAAAGTTTAACTTCTTCCTTACCAATTTGGATGCCTTGTATTTCTATTTCTTGCCTGATTGCTAGAGCTTGAACCTCCAGCACTGTGTTGAACAACAGTGGTCACAGTGGGCATCCTTGTCTTGTTCCTGAGCTCAGTGGGAAAGCTTTCATTCTTTCACTGTTAAATATGATGTTAGCTGTAGGTTTTCATATATTGTCTTTATCATGTTGAGAAAGTTTCCTTCAATTCCTATTTTTGTAGTATTTTTTTTATCAAGAAAGGATGCTGTATTTTGTCAAATGTCTTTTCTGCATCAATCAAAAGGATCATGTGATTTTTCTTTTTGATTTATTAAAGTGATGTATTACACTGATTTTTTTTTGTTGAACCACCCTTACATTCCTGGTAAAAAACACACCTAGTCATGATGAAGAAATCCTTTAATGTGTTGTTAGATTCGATTAGCAAGTATTTTGTTAAGGATTTTGCATCCATCTTCATTAGGGAAATGGGTCTATAATTTTCTTTTTAGAATATCTTTATCTGGCTTAGGTATTAGGGTGATATTGGCTTCATAGAATGAGTATGATAGGGTTCCTTCTTGTTCAATTTTTTAGAAGAGGTTAAGTAAGCTTGGTATTAAGGCTTCTTTGAATGCCTGGTAGAAGTCACCTATGAAACCATATGGTCCTGGGCTTTTCATTTTGGGGAATTGTTTAATGAATGTTTCAATCTCTTTACTTGTGACTGGTTTGATGAGGTCTTCTGTTTCCTCTAAGGTCAATGTTGGTTGTTTGTATTAATTTTTCCATTTCATCTACATTGCCTAGTTTGTTGGTGTATAGTTCCTCATAGTATCCTCTTATCGTCTCTTTTATATCTGTGGGTTCACTAGTAATGTCCCCATTTTCATTTTTTATTTTATTTGCATCTTCTCTCTTTTTTCCTTTTTCAGTCTTGCTAAGGGTTTGTCGAGTTTGTTAATCTCAAAGAACCAAATTTTGGTTTTAATTCTATTGTTTTTTGTTGTTGTTCTCAATTTCATTCATTTCTGCTCTGATTCTTGTTATCTCTTCCTCCTACTTCCTTTGGGAATAGTTTGGCGTTCTTTTTCAAGTCCTTCTAGCTATGTAGTTAGGCCATTGATTTTAGCCTTTTCTTCTTTTTTAATGTAAGCATTTAGGGCTATAAATTTCTGTCTCAACACTGTCTCACCACACCTATAGATTCTCATAGGTTGTATGCTTGTTTTCATTAATCTTGAGATATTTATTGATTTCTCTTGCAATTTCTTCTTTGACCCACTGATTATTTAAAAGTGTGTTGTTTAATCTCATTTGTGAATTTTCCCTTTTTCCACCTCTTATTGATTTCCAACTTTATTCCTTTATGATCAGAGAAAGTGCTTTGTATAATTTTGATAGTTGAATTTATTAAGATCTGCTTTGTGACCCAACATATGGTCTATCCTGGAGAAAGATCCATGAGCATTTGAGAAGAATGTATATCCTGCTGTTTTGGTATGCAATGTTCCCTATATATCTATTATGTTTAGTTCATTTATCATATTATTCAATCTCTCTGTTTTTAATTGATCCTCTGCGAGATGTTCTATCAAATGCCGAGAGTGATGTATTGAAGTCTCCAACTGTTACTGTAGAGATGTCTATTTCTCCTTCCAGTATTGCCAGTGTTTGCCATATGTACTTTGGGGCATCCTGGTTAGATGCATATACACTTATGATTATTGTTTCTTCTTGATGAAATGCCCTTTTATTAATATATAATATCCTTCCTTGTCACTAATAACATTTTTGCTATTAAAGTCTATTTCATTCGATATATGTATAGCTACTCTAGTTTTGTTTGTTTGTTTGTTACTGCAACTTAGCTTTTCACTTTCAATATATTGGTATCCTTGGGTCTAAGGTGGATCTTGTAATCAGTATATAGATGACTCATATTTTCTTATCCATTCTGCCAGTCTGCGTCTTTTGATTGGGGAGTTTTATCCATTAACATTCAATGTTATTACTGTAAAGGCAGTTCTTATTTCACACATTTTGACCTTTGGATTTTATGTCATATTTTATTTTCACCACTCTTTTTACTCTATTAGTTTCTTTCACTGATAAAAAAAAATCTTCATTTCTAGACTCTCTTTCAAGCCTCTCTCTCCTGTCTTTTCCTCTCAGGCTGTATCACTCCCTTTATTATTTCCTGCAAAGCCAGTCTCTTGGTTACAAATACTTTCTGTTTCTGTTTATCTGTGAATATTCTAAACTCACCCTCATTTTTGAAAGACAATCTTGATGGATATAAGATTCTTGGCTGGCAGTTTTGCTCTTGCAATAACTTAAATATATCATACCATTTCCTTCTTGCCTCCATGGTTTCTGATGAGGAATTGGCACTTAATTCTTTTTGGGTATCCCTTATACGTTATGCATTGCTTTCCTCTTGCTGCTCTCAGAACTTTCTCTTTGTTTTTGGCATTTGCCTTTCTAATTAGTTTTTGTCTCGGAGTTGGTCTATTTGGATTTATATGACTGAGAGTATGTTGTGCTTCCTGGATACAGATACCTATGTCCTTCAGTAGGGTTGGGGGATTTTCTACCATTATTTCTTCAAATATTCCTTCTGCCCCTCTTCTGTTCTCTTCACCTACTGGGAGACCCATGACATGCATGTTTGCACATCTCTTGCCATCATTTATTTCACTGAGACCCTGTTCAATTTTTTTCCCACTCTTTTCTTTATCTGTTCTTTGTATATTTGCTTTCGGGGGCCATATCTTCAAGCTCCCTGATCCTTTCTTCTGCTTCCTCAAATCTGCTGTTATAGGCCTCCAGTGTATTTTTTATTTCATTTATTGTGCCTTTCATTCCCATCAGATCTGCTATTTTTCTATGCAAGCTTTTAAATTCCTCTTTGTGCTCACCCATTATCTTCTTACTATCCTTAATATCTTTAGCCATCTCATTTAGTTTATTAAGATTTGTTTGAACATCTATGATTAGTTATCTAAACTTCTTTATGTTATCTGGAGGCTTATCTTTTTCTTTTGACTGGACCATACCTTCCTATTTCTTGGTATGGATTGCAATTTTTTGTTGGTGTTTTCGTGTCTGGCTTACTAGATGTATTTAATCAGGGTGCAGTTTCTCTCGTTAGTTTAGGGCTTTTTTGCCCTTTCTCCCTAGCTAGTTGTATAGTAGGAGCCAAGGATGTAGTTGGTGCTATAATGTGTGGAGGCTGAAACTGCCTGAGGTGCACCAGAAGTGATGAAGCTTCTCCCACCTTTCTCTTCTGCCACGGTTACGGACAGAGCTACAGCCGTGTTTTATAATCCAAGTCATTCAGGCCAAGACTGTCTCTAGTTACCCACAGAGATTGATGAACCTTCATGCCCCTTCCTCCCCTGCCTGGTGTGGGAATGGAGCTGCAGGTGTGGGCAGCACTCTATGCCATGTGGTTCCAAAATGACTGCAGTTGCCCAGGAAGACTAACATAGCACCACCCCCACCCCCTTGCCAGGGTTGGAGATGGACCCTTCGGAGTCCCCAACAATCAAATCCGTGTGGGCTGAATGCATCTGGAGTTGCCCTGAGAGGCTGAGGGAGTACTTACCCTTCTGCCCTTGGGGGGTGGGAATGGAACCACAGGCACTGAACAGTTCAGACTGCATAAGTCAAAAGTGCCTGCCATTGCACAGAACAGCTGAGGAAACACCTGTCCTCTCCTATCTTATTGGGGGGGTGGGAGTGGATTCACTGTTACCCAACAGTCCAGTACATGCAGGTTAAAATTTCTTGACATTGCCCAGAAAGGTTGAAGAAACACAGCTCCCCTCTTATCCTACTTAGGGTAACTATGGAGCTACAGGTGCCTGACCATCCAGTCTGTGTTAGCCAAAAGTTTTTGCATTTACCCAGAGAGGCTGGGGAAACATCATCCCCTTCTTGTCCTATCTGGGGTGGAGGTAGAGCTAAAGGCATCCAACAGTTGAATTCATGCAGGCCAAAAGCACCTGCATTTGCCCTGAGAGGCTGAGGAAACACAGCTTCTCTCCTATCCTACTGAGGGCCAGGAACGGAGCTACAGGAACCGAACAGTTCAGACTGCATAGTCCAAAAGTGTCCGAGTATCCAGTCTGTGTGGGTGAAAGCTCCTGCCATTGGCCAGAAAGGCTGAAAAAACACCAGCCCCCTCCTATCCTATGTGGGTGGAGATGGAATTGAAGGCTTTCAACAAACCAGTTCTTATAGGCCAAAAGCGCCTGCAGTTGCCTGGAGAGGCCCAGGAAATACAGCTCCTCTCCAATCCTATTGGGGTTTGGGAATGGAGCCCCAGACATCCAACTATTCAGTCTGTGCTGGCCAAAAGTGCCTGCAGTTGCCAGGAGAAGTTGGTCTAGATCCCCCAAGCTGCTTCTCTATTAGAGGTGTGGCCTAGGCTAGAGCTGCAATGTGACCCCGGTGGAAGGAAGCCGTCCCTACCATTGCTGTGATTTTCAATCAGCCCTGCTTCCCTCATGCCAGGGGCAGAGTTAAAATGGCAGCTACCAGCCTCTTTCCAATTTGGACAGCTTCAAACTTTAGCTGTTCTTAGAGTTATACTTTATCCAGCTGAATTTACTAATCAGTAGCTGAAGTCAATGCCCAAACTTCTCTTTCCATTTTTGGGAAATGGAGCTTTCAACTCCAGCCATGAAATAGCTCCTGAAGCAGCTTGCATTGCCAGAGGTGGATGGGCACTGGCCTCCGAGGAGTGGGGTGCTCCACTCACGAAACTTCACTGCAGATAGGCAGTCTTCTCCTTCCATTCTTTCAAGGATGTTGCAGGATGCTCTTCTGATCTCCCGAGCCCCCCAAATGGGTGATTTAAATAGGTTTGCTTAGATTACTAACTGCCCTGAAGGACAAGCTGACTCTTGGAACACCTTACTCAGCCCCTATCTTCCCCTACCTCCCAGAAAGGATATTACTTTTGAGAAGTGAGTGGAAAGTAAAACAGTGGCAATTTGCCTGAAGAAAAGTGGCCGTGAAAAGGAGAAATGAATGATAGATAGTAGTTTTTTTCACTAGTGTAGTCATTAAAATATTAGAAACTTGAGAAAATTGTATGTTCAATGGAAAGTATGCTTAAAAGGGAAATTTTGAAGATAAGGTAAAGCTGAGGAGCCAGCTAACTAAACAATATTTTTGAAGTGGCAGGAAATATTAGTATGTACAGAAACCAGGACCCTCTTCCATGGAGAAGGGGGAAGAAGGGAAAGAAAGAAGAGTACAACTAGGGATTTATTGTAGGCCTGCTGGAGATTGAGGCAGGATCTTTTTCCTTAAAACCTTGTATGTCTAAGAGAAAAAAGGAGGTAATACCATATGAGACATGGGTCAAAGATAGATGGGAGTTGGATAGTAGTTTTGGAATAATAACTGAGGGAAAAGGAAAAAAGAGTTCATTAACTGCTAGAGGAGTGTGTGAATGAAAACTTGTCAGTTCAGCCGAGAGTGGAGAACATAAATCTGGAGTTGCACTAACGCACCCACTTGAGTGATAGCCAACCTAGTGGCTGAAACAGAAAGCACAAAATTTGGATTTATTCTGGGTTGAGGTTTTCTAGACCAGGTATGAAGGAATGACTAAGGGATATAAGAGTTGGGAGGAAATTTGAGAGTGAAAGAAAGGGGAGAACTTGTAGGGCTCCATGGTAGATGGTAAAGAAGTAAAGTCAGAGGGAGACATAATTTGGAAAATAAACACAGTAGACAGGAAAATGGCATCACTGATGAAGAAAAAGAGCAGACACATTAGGAAGAAGTGAGTAAGTACTTGAAATTGAGATTTGGGAATTTAAGAGTTCAGAGGGTAAGTTCCATGACATGATCACATGTTGTCAAGGGAATATAGCAGGGTAAAGGTCGAGGTCATCAAGATTGAAGTCAAAGAATCATCACGAGGTAGTGGGTGGACTGATCATAAGGAGAATGTGATAAATATACAACTTTTCTATTTTCCTTGCCTAGCCCTTTGGTGAGGGGGAAGAGAAAGAATAGACAGTGACCTCTT
Source organism: Chaetophractus vellerosus (assembly GCA_004027955.1). Classification (NCBI taxonomy): domain Eukaryota; kingdom Metazoa; phylum Chordata; class Mammalia; order Cingulata; family Chlamyphoridae; genus Chaetophractus; species Chaetophractus vellerosus. The sequence goes on along the minus strand of PVKH010006641.1, from coordinate 6,650 downwards.
CAGGGGCCCTAGATTCCTCATCAGGCAATGGGAAATCAATGGACTATTCATGTGGTCATTTTTTAAAAAGGTGATAAAGATTATATTTACATTATAAAGATATATTTTACAATATAAAGTATAAATCTATATAATATATATGCAAATTAATATAAAATAAAACTTAAAAATATAGAACACATATTTACATAGACATACGATCACAAATATGTATTTTAAAAACCCATGCTACTACATATTCATAGGGAAAAAAGACAAAATATGTCAGCAAATCAGTTAATAGCAATTGTATCATTTGGTAAGATTATGGGTGAGTTTTCTTCCACTTTTCCCATTTTCCAAATTCATGTAAGTGATTATAATAGTTTTACAATGGGAATATTTAAAGGCTTGTACATATGATATTCATGCCTATAAATTTTGAATGATAATTAATAGAACGTCTTCAAGACCAAGTGTGGTTTAACAATTAAAGATGACCCTCTACTCTCTTCTTCTTTTACTTAAGTGTACAGTCAGAATCTTCAAGTAAAACTCTGATAAATTTGAATTTCATCATTCTTATTTTTGGCACACCAAGGAGTTTTTCTTTGACTTTAAAGTTATGGAGAGTAATTGTAACCATGACTAATTTAAATGACTTGCATTATTTTGTTTAAAAGCCCATGCTTTTCAGGTCCTTTCAAGAACCCACATGTTTCTTATTATAATAAGGGATATGGGTTAGAAAGGGAAAGGATTTAATACAGCTGTTATTTAAACATAGCTGTAATACAGACCCTTTGCAAAGCACTTTTTAATATAAAGAATTCTGGCAATTGAATGCAAATTTTAAAAACTGCCTAATTTATCAGCTGAAAAGAAATCAAGTCTTACAGCAGGAGGCAACAGAATCTCTCATCTGAAAACACCTCGTGAAGAAAATTATAGATGCCTAAAACCCTACATGATTCATTTTATAGTTAAGGACTAGTCAGGAAACCAGAAGGTTTTATGTGATCAGATGGATGTACCCCAAGAAAAGTAAGTGGACCAGTTCCAGAACCATGGCTTTTAATCACTAGCTAGACTACCTGATGTTCAAAATCCTGGCTCTCCTACTTACTAGTGGTAGAGCCTTGGTAACTTAGCCTGTTAAGTGCTTCAGTTTCCTCATATGGAAAATGAAGATAACGTTAAAACCTAGCTCATGAGATGGTTGTGAAGTTTAAATGAGTTAATTATAGTCTGACACATAGCAAGCACTCAAAAACTAATGTTTGAATAATCATTCTATTTACCAATTCAATAAAATTTTAAAAATTGATATTTTGGCTAACTTCTACACTTCATAGATTATTTTCACTTTCGAAATCACCAACTTACAATTACTGTAGCAACTACATATATTCAAGCATTATATATATTAGAGAGCAACGTAGAGAAAAACAGTATTTTATCCATTGAAAAACCATGAACAGAAATGCTATACTTTTCTCTGATATATTCTTTTTTTTAAGATTTATTTTATTTATTTATTTCTCCCCACCCCCTTGTTGTTTTGCACTTGCTGTGGCTGTTCGTCTTCCTTTTTTCTTTAGGAGGCACCAAGAGCTGAACCCGGGACCTCCAATGTGGGAAGGAGGTGCCTAATTGCTTAAGCCACCTCTGCTCCCTGCTTTGCTGTGCCTTTCATCATACCCTTACTTCTTGTGTCTCTTGTTGTGTCAGCTTGCTATGCCTGCCGGTCACGCCAGCTTGCTGTCTTCTTTAGGAGGCACTGGGATCTGAACCGGTGACTTCCCACGTGGTAGGCGGGAGCCCAGTCACCTGAGCCACATCCGCTTCCCTCTGATACATTCTTATTTTCAAAGTTTCAATAAAGAAATAATGCCTACTATTACTTAAGGCCCAATGTGAGAAGTAATATAATATGTGATAAGTACTGAAAGTAAAAAGATGAGTAGATACTGAGCAGGTCTTCAGGAAGGTGAGTCACACACATATTTTAAAATGTGATCATTCAGAGATAAACATATGCAGAGAATATTATGGAAGCGTAGAAAATAGATGTAAAGGGAAAAAAATCAAAGCAGGAAAGCCTTTTAGAGAAAGAAACAACTTGGCAATATTACTGATTACACAGGGGTTAACCAAGACAGTCAGTGAAAGTTGGAAGGAAATTCCTGACAAATGGAATAAGGGAGGGAAAAGGGTAAGGAGATTCTTATGAGTTGATGTTTCTTATACAGGTGGTTTAAGTTCTTTTAATGCACAAGCCATATATTACATCTATTAATCAAAACGGCATTTAGCATATCCTTAATAAAGGATATGCTAAAAGAATTACATAGATGAAAATCTCTAATAAAAAGATTAATATAAAATGTGATTCAATGCAAGACATTAAATAAAAATACAATTTACAAGAATTAAAAGGTATTATATATCTACTACTTAGAAAAATTTGAAAATGATATAATGATGATACCTAGATAATATCAAATCCATTTACGTGATATATTCAAGTTGAGCTTTAAGTGTACTTTTAAAAGAATAACTTGCCTTACCAATTGGCTAATTACCTGCCTGCGTTGAATTAAAAGACAAGAAAATAATCAAGAACATAAAAGCACAATTATACAAATAATGAGTTTAATATCAGTATAGTTATAAATCTACAACATTCTTAACAGTAGTTAATGGGAATACAAAGTATAAAGTGAGTTCTAACAAAAAGAGATAGTTTAAGAATAGGTATAGTTTCTCTGTGATCAAGTAAGGCACACTGTTACATAGACATCAAAATGTTATTTATGTACTCCAGACTCCTTCTGTTAACAACAGATAGACTCAAATTTCTGGGAAGATGGTGTCGAAGTAAGTAGGCAGGGCTCAACTCTCTCATAAAAACAACAAAGGAAGGGCAAAATGCTTTGGGGATATGGAGACCAGGATAGTGCTGCCTATCATCGAGGAGGGAGAGAGACAGAAAGACAAAAAGCCCAAATGAAAACCATGAGTTACTCGCCCCTGTGGCTGGGAACAACACATATTCCTCACCCTCAAGGCAAACAGCCTTGGTAAAAACACTGGCTCACTGCAGCCAGCTGAGTGGGAAAGGACATTCTTCTCCATTCCAAGAAGAGGTGTCTGGCGGAGGGTGGAGAGTGGTTTCTCCTCACTGAGTTTGGCCAGTGAGTTTGAATTTCAAAAAAGACCCCAGCCAGAACTGAAGCGGCCCCAGTGAAGGGGGAGGGGGATCTGATCAGGCAGGCTGTCACACCCAACCACCCTGGGAGAGCGGAACTAGGTCAGTGAGGGGGCAGAGACAGGAACCTGTTAGAAGCCCAAGTGACCTGAGGAAAAGGGTCAGCGAGAGCCAGATAGGCTTTCAGAGGACTACCTAACCTGTGGAGTGGGTGTGGCTCAGTGTAGAAATGCCTGCCTCACAAATACTAGGTCCCTGGTTCGATTCCCAGTACCTCCTAAGAGAAGGGATTCAGGGAGGGATCCACTGGGTTGTCAGGCACCCAGCCAGCACACCATGACAAGGAACTTACTCTTACTCTCTAAAAGCGGGTACCTTACCTGTGGAGGGCAGGCTGCAGGGTGACTGACTGAGGAACACTGACAGCCTGAGATGGTTCCTAGGAGCCTAAGAGGGAAGCCTGTTTCACCTGGGTTGTTTTTTTTGTTTGTTGTCTTTTCTTTTTTTGTTTCCCTTATTTTTTATACTTAGTTTCTTTATTTCTTTTCTTTCTCTGCCATTGCTTTTCTTCAATTCCACTTTTTCTTATTTGGTCTTCTTTTTCTTTTTCTTTCTTTCTTCTCTTCTTATTTTTCCAGTCTTATATTTTATTCTATTTTCTTCATGTTTCATTTTTTTAAATCCACCTTTCTATTCTTTCTTTTTTAATATACTTAAAAATTTTTTTAAAGATACTTAGAAAACATAAATGTTACATTAAAAAATATAGGGGATTCCCATATGCCCTGCTCCCTAGCCTTCCCACATTTCCCCACATTAACAATATCCTTCATTAATGTGGTACATTTGTTACAATTGATGAACACATTTTGGAGCACTGCCACTAAGCAAGGATTATAGTTTACATTGTAGTTTACACTCTCTCCCGCACAATTTTGTAAGTTATGAAAAAATATATAATGGCCTGTATCTGTCATTGCAATGTCATTAAGGACAATTCCCAAGTCACAAAAATGCCCCCATATTATGCCTATTTTTCCCTCTCCCTCCCCTCAGAACTTCCAGTGGCCACTGTCTCCACATCAATGATAAAAGTTGTTCCATTGCTAGAATAACTATATTATAACTATATTAGAATAACAGTAAGTCTACTTTAGTCCATCATTCAGTCCCCAATCCTGAGGATTCTGGGCACCATTTATTCTTATTCCTTGGTATTTTTTAAATGATTTTCACACTTATTATTACTTATTTAATTTCCTGGCTCTTTATGGTTTCCTTTTCTATCTTGTTTTATTATTATTATTACTACTACTACTAATATTATTATTTTTCTCTTCATCTCTCTTTCCTTTTCTATAGTCTTAACATTTTTTTGAAGGGAATACAGACAACCACAAGGATATAGAATAATTGGAACCAAGTGTGATAAAGGAATCCTAGAGTAGAAAGAAGAGCTAACCAATTGAATAAGCCCATCTAGATAAACACATGCCTAGACACCAACAAAAAATTAAAAGCCATACTAAGAAACAGGAAGATATGGCCCAATCTAATGAAAAAACTTTTTAAAAATCAGGAAGCTATTCAGAATGTGGAACAACTAATCAAGGATATCCAAAGAAATATCATGGCTCAACTTAATGAAGTGAAAGAATAAATAAAGGATATTAAGACAACACTGGGGAAACATACTAAAGAAGTCATAAACATGCATAAAAAGACAATGGTTCTGATGGTGATGAATGGCAAAATGAAAGAAATAAAAAAATACACTGGAAGCATTTGAACAGACAGATGTCAAAGATAGTACATCTGAAATCAGAGATATAGAACAGAGAGATAAAAAGGTAGAAATTTCAGCAGAGACACAGGGAATTGAATGACAAAACAAAACACACAAACATAGGCATTACAGGCATCCAAGAGGAAGAAGAGAAGGGAAATGGGGCAGGAGCAATGTTGGAGGAAATAATGGCTGAAAATTTCCCAATTTTGTTGAGGGACATGGACATATATGTCCAGAAAGAACAATATACCCCAAATATACTTATCAAATTGTCAAACACTCAAGACAAAGAGAGATTACTGAAAGAAGCAAGAGAAAGGAGATCCATCACATATAAGGGAAGTTCGAAAAGATGAAGTGCTGGTTCCTTATCTGAAACCATGGAGGCAAGAAGGCAGTGGTATGACATAGTTAAGGAGCTAAAAGAAAAAACTGTAAGCCAAGAATTCTGTATCCAGCAAAGCTGGCATTCAAAAATGAAGGAGAGTTCAAAATATTCAAAGATAAATAGAAATTAAGAAAGTTTATCAACAAGTGACCTACACTTCAATAAATACTAAAGGGAGTTCTTCAGGTTGAAAGGAAAAAACATGAGAGAGAGGGTTAGAGGAGAGTGTAGAAAGGAAGATTATTAGTAAGAATAACTAAAAAGATAAAAAGAGAAATAAGAACAAAATATGACATACATAAGTCTAAAGAAATTATGGCTAATAGAAATAATTCCTTTACAGAATAACACTGAATGTTAATGGATTAAACTCTTCAAACAAGAGACACAGATGGGTAGAATGGATAAGGAAATATGACTCAACTATATGCCGTCTACAAGAAATTCACCTTAGACCCACGGATGCAAGAAGGTTGGCAAGTGACTGGCTGGAAAATTATTTTACATGCAAACAATAACCAAAAAGGGGTGGGAGGAGTTATACTAATATCAGACAAAATGGATTTTAAATGGAAAACTATTGTAAGAAACACAAAGGACACTATATATTAATAAAAGTTATAATCTATCAGGAAGAAAGAACAATCATAAACATTTATACACTTAACCAGGGTGCCCCAAAATACATGGGGCAAACACTGGAAAAACTAAGTGGAAAAATAGATGTCTCTAAAATTACTGTGGCAGATTCTAATACACCATTATCACCATTAGACATAACATCTTGACAGAGGGTCAATAAAGAATTAGAGAACTTGAAAAATATGTTAGGGAATCAAGACCTAATAGACATATACAGAACATTACACCAAAATACATTGGAATACATTCTTCTCAAGCGCACATGGATCAATCTTGAGGATAGACCACATGCTAGGTCACAGAACAACTTTCAATGAATTCAGAAAGACTGAAATTATACAAAGTAATTTCTCTGACCACAATGGAATGAAGCTGGAAATCAATAAGGGGCAGAGAACCAGAATAGGCATAAAGATATAGAAGTTAAACAACACACTCTTAGACAGGAAATTGCAAACTAAATCAGTAATTATCTTGAAACAAATGAAAATGAGAAAAAAATCTAAGGGATGCAACAAAAGCGGTGCTGAGAGGTAAATTTATAGCAATAAATGCCCATACTAAAAAAAAGAAGAAAGAGCTAAACTCAAAGACCTAACTGCATACCTGGAGGAACTAGAAAAAGAACAAACTAATTCCAA
>PVKH010006640.1:0-20879 GCA_004027955.1 Chaetophractus vellerosus | reverse complement strand
CTGCAGGGAGACCAATGAGGGGACTAATGGTATAGTATAGGCAAGAGGCAATGGTGGCTTGGACTAATGTGGTAGCTCTGGAAAAGGTGAGAGGTACTGGAATTCAATGTATATTTTAAAGGTAAAACCTATAGAATTTGCTGTAATGTTGGAAGTAGGATGTGAAAAGGGGAAGAGCCTCGAGGATGATGGCAAGGTTGGTACATTTACTGAAATGGGAAATTCCTTTTAACAAAGGAATTTGCTTGGCTGCAAATATTTTCAGGACTGGAAACATGTCCCATTGGCCTGTGTACCCAGCACCTATAATAGTGCCTGCCTGAGCAAGGCTGCCATCTGATACCAGAGATTTTATGAATGTCTCCTGATACATTCATGTGGACTTCTCTGCGGGTTTACAGGGAACCCTGATGTAACTGCTGTAGGATAAAATAACCAGCTCTGGGTACAAATCTGCTGAATGCAAATCGACTGCTTACTCAAATCTGTTTTCAATTTATCAGATATTGTATTTGTCAGCTGAAAAAGATTCCATTTGGGTCTTTTCAATCTCTCTTACTTCTTTTCATATTATGTTCATTTTTCCCTGCAAATCCTTGCACATATGTAAATAATGGTTTATAAATGCCATTGTGATCTGCTCGATTTCTAATAATTCCAACACATAAACAGTAAATCTGTGACTATGACTAAAATGGGCTTGCACTGAAAAATAGCATTCTGGGTAGGAAAAAAAAGAAATTTTTAGCACTTCAAAAGGGGCAGACATCACTTGCCATCTTTCCATTCCCGAGTAGCATGATGTATAAAACCAAAGAGTTCATCTGTTGTCACGGCTTTAGGGTTTAAGTCATTCCAAACAGGTTTCTGTTTCATGTTAACATATGTTCGGTTCAGTGTTCTCAAAATCTAAAAGGAAGAAGGGAAAGAGCTAAAACAATTTCTAATAATTTAAGCCAAATGGAAAGTTAGATCCCTGAAGGACTTTCCTTATTTATTGTATGTTCCTAGATATTCTGCATGTGCACTGAGATTGAAAATGGGGAGAATATATATCTGCGTGTTTCCACCCACAGTCCGTTAGGGAAACAGAATCAGTTCACCTGATTCTTCAAACCATTTAGACTATAATAAGCCACTTTATCATTTGAGATTTTAGCCGTATAGTCAAAGTGGACACTATGGAAATAAGCATTTGCACTCATGTTTATAAAATCCACCCTGCCTGTATTTAGATGAATTGTTCTCAAATTTTAGCATCCATCAGAATCACCTGGAGGGCTCATTAAAAGGCAGGTTGCTGGGCCCACCTGCGATTTTCTGACTCAGTAGATCTGCAAAGGGGCTGATCACTTGCACTTCTAACATGTACCCAGGAGCTGCCAAAGTTGCTGGTCCTGCAGGCTTTGAGACCCAGTGTTGGCCAGCAGCGATTTGAGTGGAGATGGTCATGACTGGGATGGGTAAAGGCCAAATGCCGCTACAGCCAACAAGGCACAGGACGCTGCCCTCCCCACCGCCAGTAGAGACGTTGTCTGACCCAGAGGGTCAGGAGGGCCATGGCTGAGAATCCCTGATCCAGGTAATTGAAAAGAAACCTTGAGGCTAGAACTCACATGGTAGGGGTTCAAAATATGTCCATGTAATTACCTGACACCTTAACCCAAATATCTGCCCTAAGTATCCCTTTTGCTTTCTCCTAAAAAGCTTTCTCCAAAAAGCTTTTGTTTTAGAAATTTATCATTCTGACCTACTCACAGGAGTTTTGAAGGACTGATAAACAATTGCCAAATACTTTGGAATAACATGGTGCTAAATAACACAGCCCTGAACTTGAGTGCTCTAGTTATATCAATTTAAGTAAATGTTGAATGGAAAGGAATTGGTGATGATTGGAGGAAAGAAATGGAATGCCTTAGGAATATTAAACTTATATTTTTAGAAACCATTAATCTCCTGGAAATTATAGAAATTATCCTTCCTTGAACCATGGCCCATATCTGAAACTAACTTTAACATAATAATTATAGATCTATCAGTTATCTACTTTAATATTTCAATTATTACATTTTTCACTAGAAAAATTCCGATACAGAGCTTCCCTTTACAATTGTTCCAGCTTGGGTTTTGATCTAAATATTGGCAAGTTCTATAAACACCCAGGCTCTAAAGTCTCATGCCCTCTCGATTATTTTTAGTTGTTGACTACTAAATATGTTTATAACAAAGCACCCTGAATTAAAACCATGCAGTTCTGCATATACCTTCTGCCAACCAGGAAAATAAGTATGTTGTCAAGACTGTCAGTAAGACCAAAGAAAATCACGTGGTGATCTAAAAATGGGGATAATAATACCCAGAGCATAGCATCCTTGGGCAGAGTAAACCACATGTAATACACCCAGCATAGTGTGTGGTAGGTGCCTCAAAAATGTGGTTTCTGCTGCCTCCCTTTTTTTTCAAGTTTTCTTTTGGCCCTATGGAGGGCTTTATTTCTGAGGGAGTGTGTAAGGAAAATATTTGAGTTTGTTTTACTTAATGATAGGAAAGAGAATCTAGGATGGATTGGGCAAGATAGTTTTGGTTAGGTATGTGTAGAGCCAATCAAATCCTGTAAGTCAGATATTATCTTATTCCTTAGTCTCTCAGTGTGTTCGCCTTGGATAAAATAATTCAGTTATATTATTGAGAAGCATAAAGTAGGATGACATAAATCTAAATGAATGCATAGGATGTCAAATATCTCATGTGGAAAGTCCAATCTTGGTTTACTTGTCCTGTGTGACTGCACTGGTCTTTTTGCTCCCCTCTCCTCTACTCCCCAAAGGGAAAACAGTGTCAACTAATCAAAGAGAAACATTAGTGTCTCAGCTTCTACCCCAAAATCATGGCAGGGTTCACTGAGGGGAACTCTTATATACAGCACTGAAAATCCGCCAAACAATAACAACACAAAGCTGTTCCTTCCATGGCTGGGAGCAAACAGACCATTTACTCTACCTTACTCTTTCCTGTGCCTGCATTTCCAACCACGAAGACAGAGTGCCGTATGGCCAACAGTTCCTCAAGCTGGACGACCTGCAGATCAGACAGTTGGTGATAAAAAAATATTTTGTCCAATTCTTATTCCTTTACAAGCCAACCTCATGTTCAGAGGAAGTGAATGTAGACCACAAGTGCATTAGGGGAGGCTGGGTGAAGAGTGCAGGGATTTCCCTGCATATTTATTTGCAACTTCTTACGCAGCTATCATCATTTCAAAATAAAATGGTAAGTAAAAATAGACAAGAGGAAAGTATAGTTTCTTCTGGATGCCCCACAAAGAACACAGGAGTGAAAAGAAGGCAAAACCATTCCTCAGTGAATCACTGAAGCAGGCAAAGTGAAGTACTACTCATAGAAGGGGTTACCGACAATGTCGATGACACTTCATGAAGTTTTGAACACAAATCTCATATGAAATAGGAAATATCATCTACCACTAAGTAATGATTTATATCCCTAAAACATTTTTAATGTCCATGTATTCACTGAACTCCAATTGACGCAGGCGTGTACACAAGTCCGTGTTCGATAATATCCTCGTAAGTTATTCTGATATATGTTGACATTTCTCCCCCACTAAAAGCAAATGCTAATGGTTTCACTCCCAATTTTCTTTAAAATGGAGGGAAGAGTGAACCAAGAAGAACCAGTACGTTTCATAAACTAATTAAAGGCATTTGTACATTTAAAGCCAGGACTTATTCGTATCTGTTTTCACCTTCTCACAGAAGTGGACAACTAACAGAAAAAAACTGCTTACATTTACTGTGGTAAAGACCACCATAGTAGAATGTCTAAAATACCTATTAAGACAGCATTCAGTTCAGCGGAATACAAGCTGATGTTTTGGTTTAGCATCACTCAGTGACAGCTATTTTCACCGAACCTCTCAAGGGCTGCATGAGAGGCGAATGTGCCTCTTACTTTGAGGATGAAGCTCTCCTCAGGCTGCAGGCAGAGCTCCAGCGTGGACTGCCTGACCATCTGTTCCAAGTACGGCGCCCTCCTCCGGGGCACATCCAGAGAGGGAAACAGGTCGCCAATCAAGCCCAGGAACACCGGGATGTCGTCCGTCTCTATTTTGGGCATATTGAAGTCCCTCAATGCTCTCATGAGTACCTAGAAAGGAGAACAGAAGAAACCAACACAGAGTCTGACAAACGCTATAACAGCTAACGATTTTATCTGGAACCCGCCTCTCTAGAGCAGGAGGTATTGGCACTGCTCTCTACTAGCATGGCATGCTAGCCGCAAGGAGCGAAAGGCTCACGTTACACACTAACCAATGAGGAGGCACTGCGGCTGCAGCAGACCAACCTCAGAACAGGGTCAGCAGGCGCCCGGCCCTGCCCTGCCAGTCTTCTGTTTTTGATCTTGAGGAAGGGTCTCCTTAATCCTCTAGGACTTAATACTCTATGATATAAACTGACCAGTCCCATTAGATCATTTTGTTCAAAGTACGTTGAGACCCTCAGAATGATGCTAAGTTTGGGTTTTTGTTCTGTATTGGCTGAAAATCAAAAAAGGCTTTAGATTTCAAAAGCAGTAACGCAAAAACCAGGATGACTTTTATGGTACAAGGGAACATTCCAACAACGATAACAATACAGAAGGAGAACAAATATGTAAGAGACAATTTTGGGCTAATCACAAATTGTGACTAAGAGGAAGAGAGGGCAATATTGAAAAAGCAGAAAAACCACACAATAATCCCTTAAAATAAAAAAGAAAATGCACATGAATAGATATATTTTTTTCCTAATTCTCGAGCGACAGTGCATGTACACAGTGATGTATATCCATTGCTCTATGTATTTATAGAGAAAAATTCATGATGTGGCTGTTATTCCCCCTGCCCCAAGGAACAACAGAACATTCCCCTAGTAGCTCTGAATTTTAAAAAGTACATACATCCCATGAAATGTGCATACTTTTCCCCCCATTATATTATATCATCACTGACTTTTTCAGGGTTATTATCCCAACTCAATCACATTTTCTAAATGTTTCTCATAGGAAATCGAACATCAATTACTGAATTATTTGATTATAACCTTCAAAATACTTTTTTGTGGCTGATTTTTCAAAAGCACTTATAAAATCACACTTTTTTCCTTCCTATACCCATATCTTCATATTCAGGAACACTTGTGACCTTTTCTGACATAAGAAATGCCAGTCCTCAAAATATCCCACAGTAAAAAAATAGATGTTATGGTTTTTAAAAGTCATGCTATGCATGATGGACCATCCAGGTACATACTTTCATTTGTATGGAACCATTTAACTGCTCATTCAACAAAATCATCTTAGTGTTGCAGTACCTGATCTTCCGGTCTATTTTTATCTCCTCGTTTCAGGGAGCCAGCTACAACCAAGACAGATTTAATAGCACGAAGTCCCCAATCATAATGATCCTAAAATCAAAACATAGGGATGCTTTCTCAAAAATTTTATGAGGGATTAGGATTCTTATTCCAGAAGTAAAAGGCAAAAGTTAAAAGTCAGATGAAGGCGCACTTTAACAATTTAAAATATTATTTTCATCTCCTCTCTGAAATTCTGACAACCATGTCCCTTCCAGGATCCTGCTGCTTCTTTCGCCTGTTTCTCTGCCTCTGTAGGCAAACCTTTTCTTTTCATAGCATTTAATTGCGGTGTTCACCCGAGGCTCTGTCCATCTCCCTGGCTCTTTCCTCTCCCAATAACCCTGCTAACTCAGGAACCCAGTTCCTTCAGTGTTTTACCCCCGCCATGGGCACAGCTCCCCATTTGCCCACCAATGACTCTCATGTCCCATACTTTTCTAACCCCAGATCTTTTATTACCCTAATTACCTGATCTTTAATCACCCAGACATCCCTGTCTGGATGCTAGCCCTTAATATAGCATAACTACATTAATAAAATTCACTTATAAACCAGTGCCTCTCTGAGACTTTCACTTTCCCTGATGAGGATTCCTCCTCCAGGCTCTGAGCTACTGGAGACAGGGACCATGCCTCAATATGTTTATCTACTAGGTCCTAGCACAGCGACAGTGCAGGAGGCTGTGCTGCTCGGGTAAGGTGCTGAGAGAACTAATAGATTGTGTGTCACTGGCCTGCTCTCCTTTCCCCTCCATCTACAATCTACACAGCACCAACCCCTCTTTGAAATGCCTCTCAACTGTGCCTGTGGGAAGGTCACTTACCCCTGTCAAGCCTCAGTGTTGTCATCTATGAAAAGGCAGATAAAAGTATCTACTTATTTTACAAGGTTGTTGTAGGAATGAAATGAATTAATGTAAGTACCAATGCATCGTGGGCAGTGAAACAATATATACATGTATAGTAATCCATTAAGGGATAATGAAATCAATTTAGTAGGGCTCAACCATCCTTTTTGGGGGGAAGGGGAATAGAACAGAATAGAATGGAAAAAAAAAATAACCACCATAAACTGCAAATAAAATGTTTGGTAAGAAATTTTTGTTTCGGTTGTGCATATATGTGGGGGTGTGTACGTGTGTACCAAGTCTCAAAAGAAAATATAATTTTTACTGTAGGTCATGGTTAAACTATACAAGTAGTTTGGAGTTCGAGCGGGGAAGGAGAGGAGGCAGAACCAGGTCTGAAGGGCAGATGGGGAGGAGGGTATGTCACGGCAGCAGCAATGCAAAAAGAGACGATGCAAGAGAAAGTCTGAATGGAGATTCTAGAGAACTTGGTGTCTTTCCCAAACATTTAAACACTGCAAACTACTGCTAAAATAATCTTCACCATTTTCTGGATGTCAATCCTTTGGTCAAAACACCCAGTGCTGCTTCTCTCAGCTCCATCCCTGCAGCTTAGTAAAGGGATCAGTGAACTGTCCCTAACGCAGATGTCTGTCCTGGCCATGCCTCTTTTCCCTCATCTCATTCTTGACATTTCTCGGAATTGATGAACAACCTTGTTTCCTGTTGTCCCTCTTCTCCCAGCACCTTCCCTCTTGTAATTGTCTACAGGTATCCTAGAAAGGATTTGGAAAACCTCAACGCAAATCTTGCCTCCACCGCTTGCTAGCTGAGGACACGTGGCAGGTTACTCCACTCCATTTCCTTATCTGTAAAATAGGGCGAATGAGACCAAACTCATGGACTCGTGAAGATCTAAAATGGTGGCACCTGGTTCCTCTTCCTGTGCGCGACCTTCTTCCTTGCAACGCCAGTAATCTTTTCACCCTCCATTTTCTCCCCTTTTTCATTTCACGGAAACAGAATACCTTAAGTTCTTTGAAGTCAGAAATCTGGCTCTTTTTACCCCTTCCTCATTGTCAGCAATAAGCCCATTACATAGATAAAGTAGATGCTCATTATATGTTTAAATATTGCCACTGGGAATAGAGACAGTGGCAATTTCATGTTCCCTGGGTTCAAAGACATTTTCCTTCTGAATTTTTCCATTATAAAATTTAAATGCACTCATTGTTTAAAAGAAAAAAAAGGAGAATACAAGCAAGAATAAAGAGGAAAATAAAAATACTCATAATCTTACTACCCAGAGACAACTGTTTAAAATCACAATATATTTTCCACTCATATGTATATAAAACACACAATATAAAATATGGTATAAAACACATGTAAATTATACATCACATCTACAGTTTGGTATAATGCTTTCTGCAATTACACTGTCATAAATGTTTTCCCCAAAAGGTAAATTCAGTTACAAAATGACAGCATGAATTTGTCTCTCACATTCCAAATCTCACCCTAACAATGGGCAAGTTAAAGTGAACACACCTGGCAGTACAGGTAACTTGCATTGTTGAAACTGGGAGACTTCTGATATTTTTATTCTAGAACAGCTACAGAATAATGTCACCAGGAATTAATTAAGGGTCAAGAGGCCAAAAGCCAAAGGTGATTAAAAAAAAACACTGAATATAAAAATACTGATGCTGCTACATATATAGTTTTTGTGGCACATCAGTAACTTCACAAATTTGCAAGAAGCTTCTAACTGGAGGGTAGTGAGAGCATACAAGTTTGACCCATTTCAGAGCAAAAGTAAAAGAAAAAAAAATGCTATTGCTATCTGCAAATAAAGTATTGCCAACAAATGAAGAAAAAAGTTAACATTGTTTGGCATGTTCTTCAGAAAATCAAAACAGTTTTATCTAACTCATTCAAGCATAACCCTCTCAGGCAACACAGCAATATTCTCACCAGAAAATGAGTCTTTATACATTTCCATTTATGATTATAGCATTGATAAAAAATTTTTAAAAATCACATAATCCAGTGATTTACAAAACTGTACTATGTAAAAACAAAACATTGGAATTTAAATGTCTCAAATTTAATTGAGAAAAAAGTAAAAAGCTGTAAAAGACCAATTTTCAAATTTTTATGGAAAATAAAAAACTAATGTCTGTAATTTGAATGATAAATTTCAAAGACCAATATTTCAAAAGCTGTTTAATGTGATGTAAAAAGCAAGAAAAACTCACAAATCCCCCTCACCTGCTTGGAGAGGAGCTCCCTGCAGAGAGTGTACAACGTAATGAACTTTCGGGCTAATGAGCGTGCGTCCACAAAACCTTCGGCAACTAACATGATTTCACAGATTAGCTCAATGTCAGGGGCCACCATGGCACAGGGTCTAAAAAGTAAATACAGTTTTACAGTGTGATAAGGTAATAAGTACTAATTGCTGATATCAAGTGATCAGTTTGTACCAACATTCCAACCATTCCAAAGCAGGTCACAATTACTTCTGTCAATCACAGCTAACAAGACTCTTCACTTCAGCTAAGAAATGTCCAATTAGCCACTGGATGCATAGAAAAGTTGGGAAGTGTGAAAATGGCACTGGTGTAGAAGCTTAAAGAAAATCTGTGGGTATAGTCTATAAACTTCTAGTGTATCAGTTGTCATTTGCAGAAAGATAAACAGTGACTTTTGGGATAGAGGCCAGGCTTTACTTGTGGCCAGTGGTGTGCTGGTAAATCTTTAACTAGCAGCTATCCAGAAAACAGTGCTTGCTGATTTACACAAACTAAATACTCCGACCGTGTCTGATATGAAACGACCACATGACTTCACCAACCGTGGACTGGGAAGGCAGGCACAGAAGCGTACCACCACACATGGACATGACAGAGAGAACCTCAAAAGCTTAAATTATAGTGAAATGTAGTAAATTAATTAGGCAGTGACATGTTCTGAGTATTTATTAGCTTTGTTTTAATATAATTTACTGAATTGAAAGCTTATATAATTTAATTGTTACTAATGGCTGGGTATAACAACTGGTTCACAAAATTCATGAAAATTTAACCATTTTCTCTCACAAGCTATTATGAGCCATTTCTAGCACTTCACTGCCCAGGGTCAACTCAGACTTCTGGGATGAGAATTTAGAAAAACATGGCTTTCATATACCATTTCTGCTCCATCTCTAGAACATCATCCCCCAAAGTGCCATTAACAGCAATGTTCAAAAAAACTCCAATTGAAGTAAAGTGCAAAGAAGGAGCAAGAGTAAGTAAATAAATAAGCCTGTTATTTCAAACTTCTTCAGACCATGTATTCCAGTAATATTCACCCGCTAGCTTTTGTAGCTATAATTGCCATCTACTTCATACACATCTTATTTTTAATCCTACACACATTCCAGAATTTCTTTGAATTTAGCTCTTCCAGGTGAGCTGGCCCCACATTTTTCCCCACATTTTTTTGAAAGTATATCATTTTATTCTAATATTCCACACCATGTAAAATTGCTTTATGATGTAATATTATTTTACCTTAATTTTCAGAGAAGATTTAGATTCACAGAAAAATTAACCAAAAGTATAGGGAATTCTCATATAAACCCATACACACACAACCACACTCAGTTATCCCTATTATTGACCTCTTAGTGTTGTATATTTGTTACCGTTGATGAAACAATATTGAAGCATTGCTACTAATCACTGTCTATAGTTTACATTATGTTTTACAGTTTGGGCTTACAGCACTTGTCATGATGTAATATTTTTATGTTAAAAGAATTGGATGTGTTTATCAATTGCAATTAATATGCCACGCTAATGAAGGATGTTTATGTGGGCGGTTGTGGGAGTTGTGGAAGGTGGGGCGTATGGGAATCCCTATATTTTTTGTGTAACATTTAGGTAATCTAAGTATCTTTAAAAAAAAAATCCCACCCCACATTTTTTTACACTTTATCATATGAGAAAAGACATAAAGATGAAGAGTAAACAGGATAGAGAAAAGACTAGAAAATTTACTTATTTTAAACTTACATTAATAATGACTATTTACCGAGCAGTTATTTCATGCCATATTGGGTGCCAAAAGCATTTCCTGTATTTACTCATTTAATCCTCACAGCTCTGAGGTAGCTACTCTTTTTACCTATATTTCACAGAGGTTCAGACCAAGGTTCAGAGAATTTGAAGCAGCACACCTTAGGCTACATGATTAGAAAGTGGTGAATCAGGATACTCTTATGGTCCAAGCATACTGCCTAGCCTCATGAATAATTCTCTCTTCATCCAAATTTTGCTTCAACCATTGCTGATACAAGTATTATTACTCTAACATAGGTGATATTGAACTTAATTAGTTAAGCAAAATTTATGAAACTCTCAAAACACTTGCAAATTTAACCACCCAAACGAAATATGGGTAAAATGAAATTAGGTTACACATTGTGGTAGACTGAATTGTGTGCTCCACTTTGGCCATGCTCTTGGTCTTGGTTCACATTCTGCTGGGTGTGGACTCATTGTAAATCAGATCTCTTCAAGATGTTACTTCAGTTACAGTGCGGCCCAACTGAATCAGGCTGGGCTTTAATCCAGAGTACTGATTTATAAGCAGAGTGAAAGTCAGATGGAGAGAGAAGCTACAGGGAGCAGCCAGAAGCTGAAAGTCAATGGAACCCGGAAGAGAAAGAAAAGATGCTGTCACGTGCATTGCCATGTGACAAAAAAGCCAAGGACCAAGGATTGCAGGCACTCAATCCCAGAATGCCACAGTCTTTGGGGGGCAAATACATCATTTTGCTGACACTTTGATTTTGGACTTCTCCTAGTCTCAAAACCATAATCCAGTAAATTCCCATTGTTTAGGCCAAACTATTATATGATATTTGTTTTAGCAGCTAGGAAACTAAAACACACATTTAAAAATTACTGGAAAGGTGTTTAATTTTCTAACAAAAATATTTTGTAGTCATTACATCTATTTTTAGGATAGTTATTCACTAGAATTTTTTTTCAAGAAAATTAGACCTCTTTATAAAATTACTATGCCAGAGAAAGCTGTTTTTATGAGGAAAGGATGCCTATTCAATAAAAGATGCTAGAAAATTTGATGAACTATTAAGAGAAAAGAATTCTGTTTAAATATTCATTTCATATTACCTACCAAAATAATCTCAATAGATGAATTACATTTAAAAAGTAATACTATAAAATACAAGTGAAAAGTCTTGTTAAATATCTAAATGAACAAGGAAATTTTCAGCTTAAAACAATTGGACTAAATCACATTAAAACAATAGATATCACTATATGAACACTAAAATTCTACTATGTCAAAAATCATAAATAAGGAACTGAAGTAGTTGCCAGCTGCCACTTAGCCCAGTGTGCTTTCTTGGACCATGTGCTGCTATGTATGCCTGAAGTACTGAAATGCAAATTCGGGGAGACTTTGCCATCTAAATGCTTGGCTAGATTAAGCATCAATTAAGAAGTTGGAGTAAGGGTGCGATCGGTATTTTGGTCTGGAAGCCATATGGCTCAAATGGTTCATTTTGAAGTACCATAAGGAAAATTGGTACTAATTCATCTCTGATTCACTGTCCAGGAGTTCAGCTTCAGCTTACCAGCCATACAACAGAAAGGAGTTCCAACCACCAAGGAGAGGATAAAGCAACATTTTTTTGCTGATTTTGGATGGGTGGCCAAAGAAAATGGAGAGCGTTCAACAAGGTTTAGGAGAGAGGTCATGTCAAGGCAAGCCCTTTAGGAAGACCATCCTTTCTTTGACAAGCCCCCATGCAGGCCGATTCTTTTACCAAACCCTTATCAAGAAGAGCCTCAACTGAGGACTGCAACACTCTTGAAAATGAACATCACTCTTGAAAATGAACTTGCCACTCTCAGAGCTCAGATTGCCAAAACTGTGACCCTGCAAGAGCAGCAGAATCCCATTGCAGTTGACTTCGATTCTACCACATCTGTTACCAGAGGACCACCCTCTGTCCCACCACCTCCACCACTGCTATGGCTGCCAGTCCTTCCTCCAACAGGGCTCCACCAAAGCACATCTGCTACTGATCTGATATAGTGAAGAGAGAAAAAAGCCAATGCTGAAAGACTTTGTTAAGAAGAGTCCAAAGAAACTTGCCATTCTACCAGACATCACCTCAGAAAGTGTTGTTTGGGCCACACATGTTGCAGTCTATGGGAAAAATGAAGTCTTTAATTGACAAAGTTTCAAATTCTTTAATAGACAACGAGTTGAGAAAGATGACCTTGGCTCAGCTGTTGGCTTATTAAGGCTACGTTTGGCTTGCAGAAATCAGCACTACTTAGTAAATACTTTAGTATTCAGTGGCCTCCTGTTAAAACTAGTTAGAGGATTAAGCAAAATAAAAGCACAAAGTTAATGATTTTTGTTTTATTATATGATGGCATATTCTGCCATGTTTTTAATGAATAGCTAGGAAGTTCAGGTTTCCAGTCTTGAAAACAATTGTACAGATATGAGAACTTAGAGAGGACATTTGTGGATGATACTACGAGTTTTTAATTCTTAAACAGTAATTTATCTGTATAAATGTTTCATATGCATATACTTGGATATAAAACAGTTTATATAAAAAATAGTAATGGTGAAAAAATCATTTAAAAAATCAAAGGCAATTAAACAAGGCAAAGCATCAACAAATATTACAGTGAAGATCCCAATAGAAAAATGGACAAAGGACATGATGGATAATTTATAAAAACACAAAGTCAAATGGATATTGAATATTTGGAAAGAGTTAACTTTTCACTTGTCATTTTTTTAAAATGCAAAACTAAAATGAGAGTCCATTTCTTTCAATACATTACATATGGATTTCTGCTTTTGGCTATTTTAAACTAACTGGTACTAGAATTTCCTGCTGTCAGACACAGCTAGAAAACTGGACAAAACATATGAAACTGTTATTTTTATATTTGGATAACAGCAAAGGATTGTGGAGATCCTTCCTTAAGAAAAAGAAAAGAAACAAGATGAGTTTTGCAATCAATTCGGGATTCTTCCTAGTGGCATTTTCCTGCACCACAGCATGGGGTGGGATGAATGCAAGCAAAGCACAGTAATCTTGCTGAGGTGAGGAGACTGAGATCAGAGGTGGGAGTAGTTGGAAGTAGCTTGAAGTTGTAGAGAAGAGGAAGAGCTCCAGAAATCTGCATAAGTATATCATTAAATCTTTGTGAAATTCTAAGACTTTTATGTATACAATGAAACCCCAAGAGGCCAGGCAGAGAAGTACCAGGGAGTTATAATTTGAAAAACTCACAGACCTTGCAGACAGTCAAAAGACAGGAAGAGAAAAGAGGCATTCATGGGCATTCGGGAGAGATCCAGAAAGATCACACCTAGTAGTTGGACTAAATCAGCCCTAGAATAAACGGGTAAGTTAGAGCAGCCCAAACAAAGCTTAAAAACAAGCCTGGAAAAGATCAAGCTAATCTACAAGTAATAACTACCTGTTGAAACAAAGCCCAATGCTTTAAAAGAAAAATAAGAAAATTCAGGCATTCAACAACATAAATCCTTAATGTACAGCATCTAGTGAAAAATTACTAGGCATGACAAAAAAGCAGGAAAAAGTGACTTCAAACCAAAAGGAAAATTAGTCAATAGAAAAAGGCACAGAAATAGGTGGGATGATATAATTAGTGACAAAGACTTTAAAACCATTATTAACATATGGGCAAGGATTTGCAGGGAAAAATGAACATAATATGGAAAGAAGTAAGAGATATTGAAAAGAGCCAAATGGATTCTTTTTCAGCTGACAAATACAATATCTGATAAAAAGAATTAACTGGATATGCTAAATAGCAGATTAGACACACAGAAGGGGAAAAACTCAAGAAATTATCTAAACTGAAACAAAAAGAGAAAAAAAAGAGCTCCTCAGTGATCTGTGGGACAAAATCAAGCTGTTTAACATATATATAATTAAATTTCCAGAGAGTAATTGATGGCAGAAACAAATTGATAGAAAGAATGCTGAATTTTTCCAAATTTTATGAAAAACATACACACAGATTGAAGAATCTCAACAAATCCCATGTAAAATAAACAAAAAGAAAACCATATGGAGGCATATCATTCATCATAAACTTGTCATAAAGAGAAAGTTTTTCAAGCAACCAAAGATAAAATGGCATATTATACAGACAGGAACAAAGGAAAGAATGGCTGCAAACTTCTTGAGAAACAATGCAAGCCAGAAAACAACACAATGGCATTTATTAAATGCAGAAAGAAAGAAAAAAAAGAAAAGCCGTCTCTCTTGCATTTCTATATCCAGAAAATATCCTTCAAATGTGAATGTGAAATGAAGACTTTTTCAGAGAAATGAGGCCTCCAAATCTTCATCACCACATAAGAAATGTTTAAGGAAATTCATCAGGGTGAAGGAAGTGCTGCAGGCTGAAAGACAAGTATCAGAAATGGTAAATATGGGGATAAGTATAAAAGAATATTTCTCATTTTTAAAAGTTGGTTTAGGAAACTTCTAGTCAACCGAGATGACAGCATAAGATGTTCCAGGGCTCCATTCTCCTGCAGAATCTTTGCACTAGCAAAAACTGGCAGAGCCATCATCATCAAAACATTAGAAAACAATTAAAGTGTGACAATAACTAGATGAATGCCAAATCAAGGAAATACAGCTTTGAAAATGGTAGGAGAAGCTCATGCCGCCTTGCTGGACCCTCTCCCAGCCCTCCATGGCATGGTGTGGAGCCAGCCTGTATTCTCATTCTGGGGTCTTGGTCCTATTCCAGAGGGAACAGAATAACCCCTATGTGCATACCGGTGTGCCTATATGTCAGTGCCAATTTATCAGGTAGCAAACAGAAAAAGACCAAACCAGGACACACTTCTCTGGTTCACCATCTCCAGACTTGCCCTGCAAGCAGAAGTAGCTTGCTGAGAGCCAAAGTAGTATAAGAAACAACTAAATCTAAGCAGCCTGGGACAAAGGATTACCTGATTTAAGAGATGCAATAGATACCTATGTGGGCGGGGGAGCAGGAAGAGATGAATTCATAGTTTCATAGGGAGTAGAGGAGACATATGAATTCCTATAAATGGGGAATTCCCAAGGCCACAGCATAAGCCCAGGACAGGATGCAGCCTCAGAAAAAATGGAGAGGACCTTGCACCTTCTCCTCAGGCTGATCTTCTTGATAGGGGGCTTAAACTCTAAAGAAGAGCACCAGCCAGGACAGAGCCAATTTGCAAAGACTGTGAAAGGTGTTTTACAGGCTTGCTTGTTGTTGTTTTTTTTAATATACTTTTATTACAGAAGTCGTGAACTTACAAAACAATCATGCACATGTGTGGAATTCCTATACAACACCCCTTCACCAATCCACCTCATCATTGTGGAACATTTGTTACAAATTATGAGATGATATCATCAGACTATTACTACTAACCATGGTCCATAGCATACACTTGGCATTTTTTCCATATCCCCCTATTATTAACACAGTCCAACTTTGGCACTGATGCAAGAATATTACAGTATTGTTGTTAACTATGGTCCATAGGTTACATTAATTGTATTTTTCCCATGCTTCTCCACATTCCCACCTCCCTGGAATAGTGACATATATCCATTCTAGTTCACATAAGGATATTCTTGCATTTGTACTATTAACCACAATTCTCATCCACCTCCTGGGTTGACTGTGTTATTCGGTCCCTAGATTATTCTCTAGCTTTCTTTCCATTGACATTTACATCACTAGACTACCTTTTTCAGCCACCAACCCATTTATAAACCAGCTGCTACTCACTATAATGTGTTACCATCAACTCTATCCATTTCCATGCTTTTACAGTTGGGTTAATTAAAACTTCTATTAGGTTGGTGCAAAAGTATTTGTGGTTTTGCATTGTTGAAATTTGCCATTTGATATTGGAATACATTCTTAAATAAACGTGGTTATGTTAAACACCATTTTAATGTGCATTTCTCACTTTATGTTTTTTTGCTAATGGCTTATTACTTGCTATTTATTTTATATTTATTTTAGACTATGGAAATGATGTTACACAAAAAGCAAGTTTGAACAATTTTCTTATTTGAGTTCACAATGGGTTGTAAAGCAGTGGAGACAACTGCAACATCAACAATGCATTTGGCCAGGAACTGATAACAAGCATATGGTACAGTGGTGGGTCAAGAAGTTTTTCAAAGGAGACAAGAGCCTTGAAGATGAGGGGCATAGTAGCCAGCCATCGGAAGTTGACAATGACCAACTGAGAGCAATCATCGAAGTTGATCCTCTTACAACTACACAAGAAGTTGCTGAAGACCTCAGTGTCTATGGTCGTTCGGCGTTTGAAGCAAACTGGAAAGGTGAAAAAGCTCAATAAGTGGGTGCCTCATGAGCTGACCAAAATCAAAAAGTCGTTGTTTGGAAGTGTCATCTTCTCTTATTCTATGCAAGAGCAATGAACCATTTCTTGTGACGTGCGATGAAAAGTGGATTCTATACTACAACCAGCAATGACCAGCTCAGTGGTTGGACTGAGAAGAAGCTCCAAAGCACTTGAAAAAGCCAAACTTACACCAAAAAATGGTCTTGGTCACTGTTTGGTGGTCTGCTGCTGGTCTGATCCACTACAGCTTTCTGAATCCTAGAGAAACCATTACATCTGAGAAGTATACCGAGCAAATCAATGAGATGTACCAAAAACTGCAACACCTGCAGCCAGCATTGGTCAACAGAATGGGCCCAATTCTTCTCCAAGACAACGCCCAATCACATGTTACACAACCAACACTTCAAAAGTTGAATGAATTGGGCTACAAGGTTTAGCCTCATCTGCCATATTCACCTGACCTCTCACCAACTGACTGCCACTTCTTCGAGCATCTCAACAACTTTTGGCAGGGAAAATGCTTCCACAACCAGCAGGATGCAGGAAATGCTTTCCAAGAGTTCTTCAAATCCCAAAGCACAGATTTTTATGCTACAGGAATAAACAAATTTAATTCTCATTGGCAAAAATGTGTTGATTGTAATGGTTCCTATTTTGATTAATAAAGATGTGTTTGAGCCTAGTTATAATGATTTGAAAGTCATGGTCCAAAACCACCAATTCCTTTTGCACCAACCTAACATGTACATTAAGCATCAGTAGTCCTTCACAGCCTTCCTCTTATTGGTTGTTTGTTTTTGTTAGCTCTTGGAACTCAAAGAAATCCCAATCAAATCACTAGCTAGATATAATCTTAAGAAACAGGCAGTTCAGGGACTAAAACTCAGGGTTAACACTTTAATATACTAAAAGGCACAGTGTGAACAAAAGATTATAAGACAAACAAAGATACAGAACAAGATAAAAATCCAAAAACCATCAAGAAGAAGAACAGACTTTGGACATACTGGACAAAGACTTTTTAAAAATTATCTTCAATATGCTCAAAGAGATAAAGGAAAACAGAGAAGGAACTAAAGTATATAGTGAAAATGATAAAATAACAATATGAGAATCTCAACAAAGAGATAAAATTTTAAAAAGAAATCAAGCCAAAGGACCAGAGTTGAAGACCATAGTAATAAAAATTTAAAAATTCCCTAGGTGCTTTAAACAGTAGATTAGAACTGGCAGAAGAAAGAATCAGTGAACTTGAAAATAAGACAATTTTCAAAGATTCAGGATAAAGAACAGAAAGAAAAAAGAGTTGAAAAAAGCAAAAAGAGCCTAAGAGACTTGTGGCACACCATCAATTATACCAATATACTCACCATGGGTATACCAGAAGGAAAAGAAAGAAGAAAGGGATAGAAAGAATCAAAGAAATAATGGCAGAAAACTTCCCAAATTTAATGAAAGACCTGAGTATACACATTCAAGAATCCTAATAAGCCCCAAACAGTGTAAATGTGAAGAGAATCATGCTCAGACACAGACTAGTCAACTTGTCAAATTCCAAGGACAAGGAGAAAGTTCTGAAAGCTACAAGAGAAAAGCAATGTGTAATGTAGGGTTTTGGACCTATGTCATGTAAATATATAATTTGTAACACATACAACAAAAAAGTGGGCAGTGTGGACAGAGGAGTATAGTTAACGGTGTTTATGTATGCTATCAAAGTTAAGTTAGTATCAAATAAACATAATTGTTATAGATTTAGTATGTTAAATTTGAGTCCCATCATAAGCATAAAGAAAATATATGAAAAATATATACAGAGAGAAGTGAGAAAGGATTCAATATGGTACACTACAAAAAATTAAATAAAAATGAAAGTAGACATTAACAGAGCAATTGAGAAAACTTAGAAAGAACAAATAACAAAATGTCAGAAGAAAGTTCTGCATTATCCATAGTTACGTCAAATGTAAACCATTAAACTCTCCAGTCAAAAGTCAGAGATTGGCAGAATGAGTAAAAAAGCAAGACTGTATAACCTATGCTGTTTATGAGAGGCTCACCTAAAATTCAGACACAAGTATGATGAAATGGAAAGGATGGAAAAAATATTCCATGCAAATAATAGCCAAAATAGAGCTGGGGTACATATACTAATATTAGATATTACTTTTAGTAAAAATAACTGATACAAGGGACAAAGGAGTACACTATTTACTGATAAAGTGTTCAATTCAACAAGAACACATAACAAGTATGAATATATATGCACTAAAAGCAGAGCTCCAAAATATATGAAGCAAATATTTAAAGATTTAAGGGAAGAAATAGTTGGTTCTGAATTAGTAGTCAGACAATTCAATCTATCACTTTTAATAATGGATGGAATATCTAGAAAGAAGATTAATAAGGAAATAAAGACATGAACAATACTCTAAACTTATTAGACCTACGAGACATATATAGAAGACTTCACCAACTGTAAACAAAATACACATTCTCCTATAGTGCACATGGATCATTTTCTAGGATAGGCCATATGTTAGATCAAAAAACTAGTCTCAATAAATTAAAAAATAATGAAATCATACAATGTACCTTCTATTATCAACAATGGAATGGATTTACAAATCAATAACAGAGGGAGAACTGGAAAATTCACAAATATGTGGAAATTAAATGATACACTCTTAAACAAACAATGGGTTAAAAAAATCACAAGGAAAATTAAGAAATACCTTGAGGTGAATGAAAAAGTGAAACAAAAACACAACATACCAAAACTTATGGGAGGCAGCAAAGCAGTGCTGAGAAGGAAATTTATAGTTCTAAATCTTTACAGTAGAGAAGAAGATATCAAATCATAGACCTAGCATCACAACTGGATAATATAAAAAGGCCCAAAGTAAGCAGAAGGAAGGAAATAACAAATGAATAGAGAAATTTTAAAAAATAACAAAAAGCAGCAACTAAATCAAAACTTTTCTTTGAAAAGATCAATAAAATGGACAAACTTTTAACTATACTGACAAGGAAAAGAGAGAGAGAGGACACAAATATCAAAACTCAGAAACAAAAGGGGGGACATTACTACTGACCCCACAGAAATAAAAAGGATTATAAGAGGATACTAGGAACAACTATATGGCAACAAATTAGAAACTTAGATGAAATCAACAAATTCTTAAAAATACACTAGAAGAAACAGGAGATCTTAACAGACCAGTAACAAAGAGATTCAATCAGTAATCAAAAATCTCCCAAGAAAGATAACTTCTTCCAGCCATCTCCCAGGAGCACATGGCTTCACTAGTGAATTTTACCAGACATTTCAAGAATTAATACCAATCCTGCTCAAACTTTTCTGAGGAAGCACTTCCAAACTCATTCCATGAGGCAACCATCACTGGAATACCAAAGCCAGATAAAAACATCACAAGAAAATCGCAGGCCAATGTCCTTATGAATATAGATGCAAAAGTTCATCACAAAATACTAACAAAATGAATCCAACAGCATAATAAAAGCATTAACACTCCAATCAAGTGAGATTTATTCCAAGAATGCAAGGATGGTTCAACATAAGAAAATCAATTTAATAGTCCACATTAATAGTGTGAAGGACAAAAATCACATTATCATCTCAACTGATGCAGAAGAGGCATCTGACAAAATCTAGCACCTCTTCTTGATGAAAACACTCAAAAATCTAGGAATAGAAAGAAGCTTCCTCATCATGATAAAAGTTATATATGTAAAATCCATAGCTAATATCATATTCAACAAAGCCTGAAAATTTTCTCTCTAAGATCAGAAACAAGACATGAATCTCCACTTTCACCACAGCTATTTAACACTGTCCTGGAAGTTCTAGCCAGAGCAATTAGGTAAACAAAAGAAAAAAAGGCATCCAAATTGGAAAGGAAGAAGTAAAACTTTACTTATTTGCAGATGACATGATCCAAAATGCCTACATAAAATTACTAGAGCTACTTAATGAATTCTACAAAGTGGTGGGGTACAGGATCAGCCTCAAAAAATTGTTGGTGTTTATATACATAATTAATGATAAATCTGAGGAGGAAATCAAGTAAACAATTCCATGTGCAATAACAACTAAGAGAATAAAATATCTAGGAATAAATTAAACCAAGGATATAAAG
>PVKH010006639.1:0-20886 GCA_004027955.1 Chaetophractus vellerosus | reverse complement strand
GGCAGCTAACATTTATTTAGAGCTTAACTTCTCATCACCCAAAGAATTGGCCCTTCTCAAAAAAACACATGTTATGAACCACAGCAGCCAAAACCCCTGGTGACCCCTGCGCTGTCCTCCTGTTTCTCAAGGAGATGCTCTCTGTCAAGGGATGTGAGCCTTGTGCTCCCTCTCCTGGTCCCTTGGCCACCTCATGGGAGGCCACTACCTCCATCTTGGGGTCTATAACTTAATGATTAGAGAAAGAAAACAGAGAAATGATTTGCTCAGGCTTCACATTCAGGTGTACAGGCAAAAATAGCCACCCCAGGTGTTAAAACACTTAAAGCGTCTCCTTCAGGCCAGAATTCAGTCACAGCTGCTGTGTCCTCCACGTGTCCCCATCCCTGATTCCCGAAGCGTTAGCCCCTCGTGAAGGGTCCCCTGGGCCCTCCCACCATCCAGTCACTGAAAAGTTAATGCCTCGCATTTGGGGAAGAGGGTGGTGGCTCCGGGCCCTCACTGGAGCCTGTGCTCGGCATTCACTACTGCCAACTTTGCCTAGAAGCTTCTTCTCAGTATTACTGGTGCCCCATGATGCATGATAGACCTGTTCTAAGAAGGGTTCTGACAGGGTTTGCTAAATTTCTGAATCCTGGGATAAACAAAGGCAAACAGGTTTCCTTACTAGAGGTAATTTGTGGAGATTTTAACATTCTAATGAGTTGTGAATATTCGTGAGGGATACGGAGTAGAGAGGATATCGCGAAATTATTTGAAAATGAAATCATTTATCTAAAAACTCTTCACACATTTATTTGGCCATTCGCAAATAGTAAGTGACTGTTATATGTCCAGCACTGTGGAAAGAATGGGGATAACACCTGTTAAAATCCACATTTTGCTCACTTGAAGCTTATACTCTGCTAGAAAAGCTAGTTAGCAAAGAAAAAGGATATAAGTTCTATGAAGGAAAAATAAAGTATGGTAAGTCCACATTTATGACACAACAACAATTTGCTCAGTTGGTGATGAAATCAACTTAAAGGGATATGCCAACAGGATTTTAATGAAATAATTAGAAAGGAATGACGTGAAGTGGACTAGAATATATTAGAATGCATCACCCATAATAAACAGATTTTCTTCTACGAAATTTTGCAGTTATATGTACACAACATATAGAGTTAGGATGTAAAATGTATTTCATACTGTGGATGACAGGCAAATAGGTTTGAAAAGCACTTGGTAACATGGCAAAAAGTGACAGGTGGTCCTTATTTTAGACACAGTGACCACGGAAGGCTTTTTCGAGGAGAAACCATTTGAGCAGAGACCTGGGTGAAATAAGAGAACAGAGTGTTTGAGACGGAGCCAATGGCAAATGCAAAGGCACTGTGGTAGAAGCATGCCTGGCAGGTTTGAGAGTTGGCAAAATGACCCAGGAGGCTGGATCTGAGTGAGCAAACTAAAGAGTATATGGTGTGGGGAGGAGGCAGATTTGTCAGGCAGGAGCCAGTAGGACCAAAGTATGTACATCTTTGAAGACACGGGAATGGCTTTAAATTCAAAACCTGGCAGTGACATGATCTGATTGAAGTTATAACTAGCACCATCCAGGCCCACTGGAGAGATGACCATAGACAAGCAAGAGTGAAAACTGTAAAACTGGAGTGCTAAAGGTGGTGGCAGCCACCTCTCATAGACCACGAACATTCCCAGAAACCCGATTTGGGAAACTTTGCCAAGATCAGTCGCTCCACACTTGGATATTCTGCCACAGGGATAATTGAGTAGCATGAGAAGTTGTTGGATGAGGTGATGAACATGGAGCTGTTCAAGGGAGCCTGTGCTAGAAAGATCCTGAGGCTTCCAGCCATATACTAAACTCATAAATGCCTTGCTTTGCCCTTCCCACCATTAACACAAATGGGGAACTTTCCATGTGCCCACCTCCTGATTCCTCCAGCTCTGTTCATGATGTTCATTTTAACTCGTTGCGCCCAGATAAAAATGTCGGAAGGATGATCCTGAGACTACAAGTTCTTCTAAATTTAGAATCACATCAAAATTGCCTCTGATTCCACGAAGAATGCAGAGAGAACCGGAGGTAAAGAGAGCTAGAGACATTGGAAACAAGAATAAAAATACAAATAAAAATTCATCTAATCTGACAAAAGGCATCAACCACAGTTCCATTTGTTTTCACCAAAAGTGAAGCACATAGCTGTTCAATGTGGCATTTAAATCTGCAAAAGGAAAGTGAATATTCATGAAGTTTATTTTCCTGAAAGGTCTGTGTTTTAACTGTACGTTGCAAGCAGTCAAACTGAGCAATTTCAAAATCAGATTGGAAAATCTGGGTTCCCTTCCAAGGGTTCAGTCTTGTGGGAATTTGTATTTCTGAGGTACTGGGAAAAGCCCTGGCAAATGGAGACTGCTAAGAAAGCAAAGATAATATCTTCTAGTCCATAGACAAAGAAGTTACTGTGTGGCAGGTAATTTAGCTGTGTAATTCAGGCAAGCACTATATCCTGTGCTACCTCCCCCTTGTTAGGTACCATCTAAACTGTTTCATGCCTGAAAACTGCTGCAGGCTTAAACTGTCAATCAATGATGACTGGGGGGCAGGGAAGCTACATGTTCATGATAGGGAACATGTTCAAAGAAGTAGCTGGCCTCAACCTTGAATGTGAGTAGAAAGAGGGAGGAGAAATGTCTGCAGAGGACAAGAGTATAGAGCTAAGGTAAAACGAGCTTAAAAACAGCGGGGAGAGTCACAGAAGACAAGGGGGCAAGTGGGATAGTCCACTCGTAGACTAAACAGAGCTCCGAGTTGCCCCCATCTGGTCCATACAACTCTTTGGTAGTTGCATACATACTTCACAGAGCAGCCCCGACGGCCATCACTGCCATGAGGATCTGCCTTCATGAAGCTGCTGAGCCAAGATCCAGGAGCAGAAGCCCAGGGCCCTGAAGGAGGAAGCAGCAGGGTAGGGCTTCCAGAGGTAGGACAGGAAAATGCCAGGAAAGGATGGGTCCATTTATTTCCACCAATAGCTCTTATCATGGAGGTTGGCAAGGGGAGATTCAGGGATGTCTTAAACAAAACTGAAGATTCCCATCTTTGGCACTTTCTTATCTCCCTTACCAGCATCCCTGAGCACTGACTCACATCTTGCTACTATTGTCAAGACTTTTCTTTTTTTTTAAACAAATCAATTTTTTGGTACATATTAATAAAGCATACAATTCACCTAAATTGTACAATCAATGATATTTGGTATAATCACATAGTTATGCATACATCATTTCAATCATTATTAGAGCATTATCATGATTTCAATAATAATAATAAAGAAAAAACAGACAAACAAGAAAATTCTTCACCTCTCAATCTCTCTATGCTTCCCCTGCTATATGTAACTGCTATATCTGGCTCTTCTAGCACATTTATTTATTTGTTTATTTATTTATTTAGCAGTTTTATTGAGATATATTCACATACCATACGATCTATGCAAAGTGTATAATCAATGGCTTTTAGAATAATCACATTGCTGTGCATTCATCACCACAAACAAATTTTAGAGCAATTTCATTACTCCAAAAATAAAAACTATTCTTAACTTATGGCTAAAATGTACAGTGACAAAGGCCTACAAAATAATCTCTATCCCAGAGTTGACGGAAAACGTTGTTCGGTAAGGTGTAAAAACTACTATTTTGGAATAGGGAAATTTCCCTGGTGCCCTCTCAAAGCTTAACACACAGAAGTGTTGGACAAAAGAATAAGCACTTATAGCCTGTCTTTTGGGGCCAGGGTACTGTGGTAGGCACCAGTGACAAAAAGATAATTTGATCCCTACTCTTTAAAGTTTTATAAAAGAAGCATAAATTAATGGGAGCATTAAATTTGTAACAAATTTCTACCTGGAAAAGAACTAAAAATGTATTTTGGAAAATTAAGCCTTCAATTTTAATGTAGCAGGTGTTTTTTTTGTTTTGTTTTTTACCCATTTACTTATTTTTGAAATAATTTCTTAAACTGACAGTGCATTCCATTTTCTTGTTTCTGGTATTAGATTATAAAGAAAAAAATTATATCTCCTTAAATGTCTGGTACAAAATGATTATTTCCTTCCTTTACAGATAAGTATTAATATTTTGGATACACTTTGTGTTGACTTGGGATACAAGTACAAATTCCATATGGTGTCTCTTCGGTTCTTGTGAAATAAGCACATGAAATCACAAGACTGGAGAAATGAATTCTGGAAAATAAGATGCTTTGTGGCCAATGCTGAAAAACAGATTTAATAAAGAATTAATCTTCAGAAGGAGTAGTGTTCATGAGCATTTGAAATATGTCCTCTTGTTATCTGTATGACATTGTCCTCAGCTATGGCCTCATTCACTTGCCTCACTCCATCTCTGTGACATTTTTCACTACCTTAATCAAGTATATAGGACTTGTAGCCATAGTGCCAAAATATCTTTATAGGAAAGCATCATTGATGGGCGTTAAGAGATTAACCAAGGCACTTGACCCCCCACCCAAAAGCTTGGGCCCAAGAAGTCATTTAATGTCAACATTAAACAGGTAGAAAATTAAGAGACTTCACCAAGGATTTCAGCGTTACACTTAACATTTTCAGCATTTTTTCCATATCATGAAAAGACCACTGAAAATATTCAGGGCTAATCCTTTTATTTGTGGAGGAAACAACTTTGATTTGGCCTCCTTCCATCCTCCTGGATTTGAAAACTTTGATCTCATGGAGAAAAGGAACCAAGAGTAAAGGCCTATATTAAATCAGTCAATTCTGCTTTTTCTTACTTATAAAAGTTAATTGGGGAAGAACATTGTCTGAAATGCTTTTAGGATATTCCATGAATTATAAATACCAATGATGTCACTCTTCCATTATTACATATAGAAGAAATTTTTAATAATTTTAATTAATAAAAGGTAAGACCTTGGAAATATGTCTTTTAGCAATTATTTTTGAAATTTAAAGTAAAGGGAAAACATAGCCAAAATTTTTATCAAAAATACTCATATTTCTTTTAAATAACTTATCAGTTCCTATGGAATAAACACTGGCTCCCCA
Source organism: Chaetophractus vellerosus (assembly GCA_004027955.1). Lineage (NCBI taxonomy): Eukaryota > Metazoa > Chordata > Mammalia > Cingulata > Chlamyphoridae > Chaetophractus > Chaetophractus vellerosus. The sequence goes on along the minus strand of PVKH010006639.1, from coordinate 15,793 downwards.
AAGCCTTGCACAGTGAAATGTCAATGTTTCAAATTTACTTGTACAAAAAAGAAAACATGGAAGAATAAAGATTCTGCATTTTAAAAATATAGTTTTATTACTCTTCATCGTCTTCCAGGAGACACCACTGGTCTGACAAATGGAGACTTTTTGGAAATCTGCTTTAAATATAAGTAATATGTTTAAAAATGAACATAATTTCTAATAAGTAATTGAATAGTGACCCAATATGAAACCCTTCTAAAAAACAAAACCGAACTTGTTCATGCCAATGGAGTTCTTCAAAATAGCTCAGAAATAGAAATGCTTATCAATAACTATATATGAGTGCTTTCGTTTTAAAAAGCACCTTTTCATCCATTGCCTTTGTTAATCCTCACTATAAGCCTGTGGCGTAGGTTGTTTTAATCTTCATTTTAGAGATGAAAATGATGAGCGTCCGAGCAGGTGTGTTGCTTAAGGTTTCACAGGCAATAGTTGTGAAACCTTACACTCCAAGGCCAGGGTTATTTCACCAATATCACAGCAAATTCCTTGTCAGTCACGGTTAATACTGCTTATACTCAAAATATTAGTAGAATTTTGCTTTAGGAATCATCCTTGGAATCCATTTTTGAGACATAGAGGAAAATCAGATTCATTATTTTAGGATTACAACTTAGTTTTTGATCAATTGCAAAAAAACAAAAAAAGGATCATCAGGTTATTCCCCAAAATCAAAGCCACACTTGAAGAGAGTGTTGAAATAAGTATATAAACTCTTAAATAGGCACATTTGAGATACTTGGGACCATTTTATTCTCTTAAATGAGAATACCCTTTCCCCACCCCCCCAATAATTTTGCCCACATTCTTCTTGTTTTTAGTTCAATGTGTGATAAATTCAGGAAGGAACAGGTCTTGTTCACGTGAATTCTATAGGGGCACCACTTTACTGTTCTCACCACTCTAGACTCTGGAACTTTGGAAAAAAATTCTGTTAGGTCCAAGAGATTGAGATATTTCTTCTTAATACCTAATTTTAAAAATCAAATCTTTAAAAAGAGAGAGATTAACTAAAAATGAACTCAAATGATAGAAGTGAATTGTTAGCTGAAGTGTAAATGTATATAATATACTATAATTAATATCCAGCTTTAACTTCAGTGTTGATCTTAATCCCATTCCATTTTTTCATTAGGGAATTGATTATATCTAGATTATTTTCCTTTTTCATTGTCAAGGATCCCTGATAGTTCAAGAGATAATATATCAACACAAAGAATTTAAGGTCTTACTGTCTGCAGGTACTTAAAGCTGGGATGTTAAGCTAGGAGAATTCACCACCTGAATTTCTATAGTTCTAGCTTACTTTTTTCCACATCATTTTATGATTAGCAAAGCAAAATGAGAAGAGCATATGGAGCTCAACACCTTCTGATCCATCCCATTTTCCATTCTGCAAATAGACCTAATTCCAGTGTGCATAAGAATCATCTAGAGATTGCATTAAAAATGCAGCCTTTTGAGCCAACCTCCAGAGATCCTACTGCAATGGGTTTAAAGTCAGGCACAGGGACCTACAATTTTAGCAGGCATTCCCAGCCCGCATCCATGTAGACAGTCCCTGTGCCACCCTTTGAAGGACACCAAAGATAGCCTCTTCTGTTTGCACTGGGTTAGTAAGCAAAGTTTACTCACTGCCCCACCCCCACCCCTTGCTCTTTGGGAAGATACTTCCTAGACGAATGTATCACAAAAGTCCTTTCTAATCCTAATAGTTCTCAACTTTCTATATCACAGCAAAATACCATACCCCAGTTGCCTACCTGGGATTCCGCTGTGCTTCATTCTATTGCCAAAATTTTTTAAATATTTTGAGCAAAAATATTTAAGATCAATCTTTTTCTGATTATTAACAAATTTCATATTAATTAAAGGCCTCTAACTGAGAGGTTACTATGATGATCCCTTTGCAAAAATCTTGGAAATTTGTAAAATGTCTACTCTTTACCATGATGGTGGCAGAATCCAACAATTATTCCAAGGCTAGAGCTATCTGGGGCTTCTAGTCACTTTTGTGGTTGACAAAAGCATGTAGCCATATACCTGATAGCCTAATGAAAATGTTACAAAAACTGAAATTTGGCCCCAGGGAAGTTACTGAATAAGGCTTCATAACATTTAATAAAGATGTCATTCCCACATACTTTATTCCTTTTTTATAAAATGAAGGTAATTGCACAACTGGCTACTTGGAGCCTTATCCTCCAAAAATGATTTATCTGCTGCTATTGGCTGCTAAGTGAGAAACTCTTGGCCTTGTTTTTCTCTTTTCTGTTCCCTTACCGGACTTACTCAAAACCTGGACCTTCTTCTAACCTCAACGATATTTCTATAATTGGCTGAGAAAATTAATAAGAATACCATTCATTTTCTTTTCTTTTTCAGGCTGTCAATGTTTGGTTAAAGCAGGAAGTAGAAGAACGAGAAATGATGAATTACAGCTACCTGTGGGCCTTTTGGTCTTGAGCAAGCCTCCAGTAGAGAATTTCTACAGTTTTAAAGGCAAGAATATATAGTCACTGAAGGTCAATGGCTTGTTCTGACAAGCTGCCCCTTCAGTAAGCTCCCTGCCTCACATTCTAGACCTGTCTTTCAGCATCTTGACCATTACCAAAAGGAAGGCCTCTCAGGAAAAGAAAAAATATTAGCTTGGTGTGGTCTTGCTTTGGACGTGCTTTCTATCTTCTGTCTTTTGATTGTGCTAAAAGTAAAAATATGTGAAGGATCTGTGTAAAGAAAAATAAACTTCAAACCATGCCAGATAAGACCCATTCATGTTATCATTATAATTAAAAGTCCAGGACAGTGACGTTTCACATTCTTGTCACCTTGTTTAATATTTTCCTATATAAAATTCAGTGTTTAAAGTATCAGTCACAGATCCAAAGGGCATATCCCTGCATATGATGCTTAATTCTCAATCTAGTATTGAATGGGCAACTTGATAAATGTGCTAAGCTCTGTCTTGAAATTTTAACTGTTAGAAATTGCTTAATTTCACCTGCTTAGGCATGCTGCTCTTTTTTTTTTTTAAGGGAATTTTTTGTTGTTGTTGTTACATATCCCCCCCTTTCTGCTTGCTCTTGCTGTGTTCATTTCTCTGCGTTCTTCTGTGTCTGCTCTGTCTCCCCCCATTGCGGGGACACGCCGAGCCAGGTCACCATGCAGGTGGCTCTGCTCCATTCGTGGGCGGGTCTGCTTCCATTCCCGGGTGGCTTTTTGCTCCATTCGCAGGCGGCTTTGCTCCGTTCACAGGTGGCTCACCCTGCCCGTGGCAGCTTTGCCCTCCACGTGGCAGCTTTTTGCCCTGCCCACGGCGGCCTTGCCCCGCCCACGGTGGCTTTTGCCTTCTCAGGCGGTCTGCCTGCTCAGAGAGGTCCCCAGGAACCAAACCTGGGGCCTCCCATGTGGTGTATCGGTGCCCTATCCACTGGGCTACAGCCGGCCCCCATGCTGCTCTTGAATCAAATTTTACCAGGGAAAATTATTGCAAATGCTTGTAACCACTTAAAGTTAAGTCTTCACTGGGTGGACAAGGGCTGTATTAAGGCATAAACAGAAGGAAAGGGGGAAGAACAATTCTAATTTAATTCATTCACAGCACATGGAAGGATGTAGAATGAGATCCTGAAATTTGAGAACACTATTAAACTGAGAAGTCTGTCAGAAAACAGAGCGGTCAGCCATGTGATGCAATTCCTCTAAGGCTTTTAGGAATTTTGGCCAAAAAAAAATAAAAAAAAATAAAAAGATGAGTGATAACCTGGACTAATACCAATATAAGGCACAGATGAATAATGGTAGCAGGAATCTGGGAAATAATTACTCCTGGAAATACTTTGAGATGTTAGTTGAAGAAAAGATAAGTAATATAGTATTCATCTGCCATACATCTGGCAAATATTTACTAAGCACCTGTTGTTTAAGACAGTGACTCCCAAACTTTGCCGCACATTAGAATCATCTGGGGATATTTAAAAATTCTTGCTGCCCAAGTCACAGCCCATACTAATTAAATCAGAATGCCTATGGATGGGAGCCAGGTATCAGTAATTGTTAAAGATTGCCAGGTGATCCCAATGTGCAACAAAGGTTTAAGGCACAAATAAAGGAAATTATACAGGTTCTCTACTCTTAAGGGATTTGAAATCTAGGCAAGGAGATTAGTCATGTACACAAGCAAATATAAAATAAGATAGAATGCAACACATGCTTTAAGGCATTCAAATGTTCCTCCCCATTTTGAGGTTGGCTTAACACAGTATTATTTCTCCAAATGAGAAGTTCTGTGACTCCAGGGAGCTCTGCTGAGAATATTTTGTAGTGATGTGGTCATTTCTGAGAGCTTCATTTCCAGAAAGAAGCAGACAAATTGGAAAGGGCTCAAAGAAGAGTTACAAAAATGAATACAGGCCTGGAGGGATGGACTTAGGAAAGATTAAAAGAACTAAATACGTAAAACCTGATTAAATAATGATTTAAGGGGAGAGGGTCATGATAACACTCTGCTAATACCTGAAAGGTGCAGAGATCAAGGAAAGACATGAATCACTTTGGATAATACAAAGGATTTTAGCTGAGAGTAATAGGATGGTATTAGGACAGGGAAAATGAAGGCAGTGTTGGGGTGATCCTTCCTGATTGAGTGAGCTATGGGCTCTGGAACTGGCTTCCAAAGGAAGGGTTAGCAGCCACATTACTTGAGCCTTCCCATAATGCAAGTTTGAATACAGGCTTAGGAAATAGGTTATTGAGAGCAATTCCGTGTGACCTAAACAGTGGGGGGAGGGGATGGGGGGGGCAGGCCAGGATAGGGTGATTGAAGGGAGAAGGGAGAATAACTCTTAAAGCCTTTGAACCCACCTACCAAAATGATTTAATAAAAAAAATAGAGAAAATGGAAATTGAGATAAACCTTTCTCTTTAAATGGGATTGCAAATGAGGTTGATTCATTAGCTCTTAATAATTTATACATTATATGCTTAGAAACTACATTTCTGAGACATATTTTATGTAATATTTTATCAACTTCTTCACTTATTTCATTTTAGTATAAATATTGCTTTTATATGCATAGCAGGCATCAGCAAAGATGTTTGAACTATACGCATTTCTGCTTTAGTTTTAAAATATTCCTAAACTGGGACATTTTATTCCCTGAAATCAAGGACAACATGTTTCCTAATGTACATGGTGCTCCTAAATGCTAAAAATTGGGAATGGTAATAATAGGTGATATTTTTGGAGTATGTTGTATGTGCCAGCACCATGTTAAAAGAATTTCCACCCATTATCTCAGCTAAATCAATGACCACCACAACCCTACAAAGAGGTACTAATGTTTTTCCCATTTTTATATGAAAAAAAACATTCATACAGGTAATATATTCGATGTCACACAGATAGCTTTGGTGTGTTGAGAAATGAAAACCCAATCCTATGTGGTTCCAGAGCTTACACTATTCCTTCTGTTTTAGGGGGAATGTTGTTAAATAGCACAAAACTAGAAACCAAATGAAATTTGTCTTCTTATGAATCTGCCTCATGAACCTTATCTGTAATATGGGAATAAAACTCCCTACATTATAGGTTTAGTGTAATGAATGAAAAGATAATTTTTAAAACATTTTATAATAATTTTGGTAACATTTAGCACACCCTGGTGCATAGTAAATAATAAAACAAATTAAAAACTAACACCCAGAAAACATCCATTTTAACACCTATTTCTCCCCACATCTTTTATATACATCTGACCATCAACCTTTTTTCTATGTCTCACTCCCTGGGTTTTTATTGTTCTCATACCACAAGGAAGAAAACAAATTCATAACAAACAAGCCTTTCATGTTTTAAGACTTGTACCTTGAACTTTAAAAGAAGCAGCATGAGATTGTGGCAAGATGGCATTGAAATAGGCAGGCAGGGCTCAAGTTTCTCACCAAAACAGCAGGGAAAGAGCAAAAGCTGCCTGAGGGATCTACTTTGGGGGTCAGCAGAACAGGACAGTACTACACAACTCCCAGGAAGGTGAGGGACAGAGAGACAGAAAACCCAAAATAACAAATGTGAGTTACCAAACACCCACTGGGATGGGGAAGGGCTCCCCTTCCCCACCCACAAGATATTAAACTGCTGGGGTAAAATCCCTGGCTTACTGCAGCTGACTGAGAGAGGAACAGACATCTTCCACCCCGTCAGCTATTACAAGGGGAAAAGGAGTGAATTTGGCTCGCAGAGCCCACGGGCATTGAATCTCAGCTCTGGCCAGACCAAAACAAGAAAACAGAAATTTCCTCTCCATGGAAAGGTGTGCCGACAATGACCATCTCCTGGCCAGTCTGAAAATTGCATGGAGCAAAACTGCTTTTGAGATTCTCTTAATCCAAACTCCTGGGAGAAAATCTGTGCCTCATTAGTGAGTCCCTGGCCTGATTTTGATCACTTAAGCTGTGCAATTTTAAAAACAGAATAATTTGAACCAAATATCAAAGATCTGTGGGAAAAAATAAAAACAATAAGCAAAAGATAGAAATTGGCCATCAGAGTAAATTCACCACCATGTTCTAATGCCTAGACATCAGCAAAAAATTACAAGTAATACTAGGACACAGGAAGAGATGGCCCAGCCAAAGGAACAAACCAAATATCCTGAAGGGATACAATATTTAAGACAACTAATCAACGATAATCACACAATTCTCCTAAATCAATTCAAAGAACTGAAAGAAATATGACAAAGAGATAAAAGATATTAAGAAGACACTGGGTGAATATAAAGAGCAATTTGAAAGTCTTCAAAGAAAAGTAACAGAGCTTATGGGAATGAAAGACATGATGGATGAGATTAAAAATATATTAGAGGCACATGAAAGCAGATTTGAATTGCTAGAAGAGAGAATTAGTGACTTCAAAGAAAGAACATCTGAACTGGAAAAGACAGGAGAACAGAAAAAGAATAGAATGGAAAAAATGGAACAAGGTCTTAGGGAAGTGAATGACAATGCAAAACACAAAAAACATATGCATTACTGGTATCCCAGGAGAAGAGAATGGAAAAGGGGCAGAAAGAATATTTGAAGAAATAATGACCAAAAATTTCCCAACCCTTATGAAAGACATAAATATCAATATCCAAGAAGGACAAAGCACCCCAAATAGAATAAATCTGAAGAGACCTACCCCGACACACCTAGTATTTATAACGACAAATATCAGAGATAAAGAGAGGATTCTGAAAGCAGCAAGAGAAAAGCAAAGCATCACATACAATGGAACCTCAATAAGATTAAGTGTCAACCTCTCATCAGAAACCATGGAGGTAAGAAGAAAGTGGTATGATGTACTTAAGGTATTGAAAGAGAAAAACTGCCAGCCAAGAATTCTGTATCCAGAAAAGCTGTCCTACAAAAATGAGGGTGAGTTCAAAGTCTTCACAGACAAACAAAACCTGATCGACTATGTTACCAAAAGACCAGAATTACAAGAGATACTAAAGGGAGTGCTGCTGCCTGAAAGGGAGAAACACAAACAAGAGGCTTGGAGAAGAGTGTAGAAACGAAGATTATTAAGAAGGATAAATAAAAGAGTAAAAAAACATATCATAGCAAGATATGACAACAGAAAGCCAAAAGACAAAATGAATGAAGTAAGTAAGGCCTTTACATTAATAAAATGGAATGTTAATGGCTTGAACTTCCTAATCAAATGATATAGAATGATAGAATGGACTGTTTTTTTTAATGAAGCATCTATATGCCATCTACAGGAGACTCACCTCAGACATAAGGAAACAACCAGGTTAAAAGTAAAAGGTTGGAAAAAGTTATTCCATGTAAATAGTAACCAAAAAAGAGCTGGAATAATGATACTAATATTGGACAAAATAGATTTTAAATGCAAAACTGTTATAAGGGATGAAGAAAGTCATTATATATTCATAAAAGTGGCAATTCACCAAGAAGAAATAACTAAACTAAATATTTATGCACCTAACCTGATTGCCCCAAGATACATGAGGCACACACTGACAAAAACGAAGAGAGAAATAGTGTCTCCACAATAATAGTTGAAGACTTCAAAACACCACTCTCAGTATTGGAAAGAATGTCTGGACAGAGGATACATAAAGGCACCGAGGGCTTGAAAAAATATGATATATGATCTAGACCTAACAGACATCTATAGAGCATTGTACCCCTAAAGATTAAAATATACATTATTTTCAAGTGCTCAGGGATCCTTCTCCAAAATAGACCATATGGTGGGTCATGAGACAAGTTTCAATAAATTTCAAAAGATTGAAATTATACAAAACACTTTCTCTGATCATAACAGAATGAAGCTGGGAATAAATAATGGATGGAAAAGGGGGAAATTCATAAATATATGGAGATTAAGCAACACACTCTTAAAAAATCAGTGGGTCAAAGAAGAAATTGCAAGAGAATTCAGTAAATATCTTGAGACAAATGAAAATTAGAATACAACACATCAAAATCTATCGGACACCGCAAAGGCAGTGCTGAGAGGGTAATTTATTGCCCTCAGTGCTTACATTGAGAAATAAGAGTAAGCTAAAACTGAAGATCTGACTGTACACCTGGAGGAACTAGAATAAGAACAGCAAACTAATCCCAAGCCAAGCTAAAGGAAAGAAATAGGAAAGATCAAAGCAGAAATAAATGAAATTGACAACAAAAAAATAATAGAGAGAATCAACAAAACCAAAAGTTGGTTCTTTGAGAAGATCAACAAAATCAACAAACCCTTAGCTAGACTGACAAAGAAAAGAGAGAAAAGACACAAATAAATAAAATCAGAAAAGAGAGAAGGGACATACCACTGACCCTACAGAAATAAGAGATCATAAGAGGATACTCTGAACAACTTTATGCAAAAAAAACTAGAGAATGTATAGACAAGATGGACAAATACCTAGAAACACATGAACAACCTACAATGACTGTAGAAGAAATAGAAGACCTTAACAAACCAATCACAAGTAAAGAGATTCAAACAGTCATCAAAAACTTCCCAAAGATGAAAAGCCCTAGACCAGATGGCAGCACAGGTGAATTGTACCAATCATTCAAAGATGATCTAATACCAATCTTGCTCAAAATCAAATATTTAGGAATAAAATTAATGAAGGACCTGTGTTCAGAAAACTATAAAACATTGCTGAAAAAAAAAAAGACTTAAATAAATGGAAGGACATTCCGTGTTCATGGGTTGGAAGACTAAATATCATTAAGATATCAATTCCACCCAAACTGATTTACAGATTCAACACAATCCCAATAAAAATCCCAGCAGCCTTTTTTACATAAATCAAAAAGCCAATAATCAAATTTATTTGGAATAGTAAGGGGCCCCAAATAGCCAAAAATGTCTTACAAAAGATGAATGAAGTTGGTCTCTCACTTCCTGACTTTAAAACATATTACTTAGCTATAGTGTTTAGAATAGCATACTACTGACATAAATACAGATAGATTTATCAATGGAACTGAATCAAGAACTCAGAAATAGACCCTCACATCTATAGTCAATTGATTTTTGACAAGGCTGTCAAGCCCTCCCAGCTGGGCCAGAACAGTCTATTCAACAAACAGTGCTCAGAGAACTGGATAGCCATAGCCAAAAGAAAGAAAGAGGACTTTTATCTCACACCTTCTACAAAAATTAACTCAAAATGGATCAAGGACCTAAATATAAAAGGGACAACCATAGAACTCCTAGAAGAAAACATAGGAAAACATCTTCAAGATCTCATGTAGGTGGTAGTTTCTTAAACCTTACACCCAAAGCACGAGCGGCAAAAGAAAAAATAGATAAATGGGACCGCCTCAAAATTAAACAATTAAACACTTTTGCACCTCAAAGGACTTTGTTAAAAGGTTGAAACGGCAGCGATCTCAATGGGAGAAAATATTTAGTAGTCACATATCCAATAAGGGTTTAACATCCATGATATATAAAGAGATCATACAACTCAACACTAAAAAGACAAACTACCCAGTTTTTAAAATGGGCAAAAGACTTGAAAAGACAATTGTACAGAGAAGAAATACAGATGGCAAAGAAACACATGAAAAAATGTTAAACATCACTAGTGATTACAGAACTACAAATCAAAACTGCAATGAGCTATCACTTCACACCTATTAGACTGGCCACTATTAAAAAGTAAGAAAACTGTAAATGTTAGAGAAGATGTGGAGATAGGAATGCTTATTCACTGTTGGTGTGAATGTAGTATGGTACAGCCACTGTGGAGGACTGTTTGGCAGTTCCTAAGAAAGTTGCAGATAGATTTGTCATGTGACCCAGCAATGCCCTTACCGTGTATATACCCAGGAGAACTGAGAACAGTGACACAAACAGACATTTGCACATCGATGTTCATAGTGGCATTATTCATGATTGACAAAGTTGGAAACACCCCAAGTGTCCATCAACTGATGAATGGATAAACAAATTGTGGTGTATGCACATGATGGAATATTATGCGGCAGTAAGAAGAAATGAAGTTATGAAGTATATGACAACATAGATGATCCTGGAGGACATTAATGTTGAATGAAGCAAGCCAGATACAAAAGGACAAATACTGTATGATTGTGTTATTATGAACTAAATATATTATGTAAACTCATGGAATTAATCATTGGAATATAGGTCACAAGAAACTAGAATGAGGGTAGAGAATGGAAAGCTGAGGCTTAATCTGTACAGAATTGGTTAAAAGGTTATTTGTAAATCTTTGGGAATTAATGGAAATGGTAAGAACACATGATGGTGTTTGTGACTAGCAGAGTTATTACATGGGTATGAGAGTGGTTGAAAGGGAAAGTCTATGGACATGTATGTTACTAGAAGGAAAGCTGAAAAATGCAACATGGGACTGTATAACACAGTGCAACCACATGTAAAATACGAATGTAGGTGATATTGCATATGTAAGTCTGTTTTTAAAAAATATATAGACAAACTAGAGAGAAGGAAACAGAACAGCAGGTATGTATGGCAGGGGAAGCAAAGAGAGATTGAGAGGTGATAAATTTTGCTTGTTTGTTTTTTGTTTAGTATTATTATTACTGGAATAATGAAAATGCTCTAAAAATGATTGAAATGATGAATGCACAAGTATGTGATTATACTGAATACCATTGATTATACATTTTAGATGGATTTATGCTTTATTAATATATATCAATAAAATTGATTTGTTTTTAAAAAAAGAAGCATGAGAGAAGACAGTGTCTATGTTACTGATTCATTCATCTAAAAAACATTTATCCAGCACCTACTATACGCAAGGGGCTAAAATGATGAAGTAATATAACAGTGAGAAGGTATAAGGCCCTGACCTCCGGGAGCCTACATTTATGCAGAGAAGACATCATAAACAACAAACAAGCAATGAATAAATAATCTAAACAATTTCAAAGCAAGGAAATGACATGCTTTGCCCAATATTTTTAAACTTTAGTCTAGCATGGGACTGAAGAACAGATTATGTCCTCTGCTACAAGACACTGAAGAGGGGTGGGGAACCTGGGCAGGGTATGGGCAATGAGAATAGAAGAAAGGGAGAATTGAGAAATTATGTTTTTATAATATTTATATTCAATTATCGACTTTTTTGGTTTTAAATTATTGTTGGTTCGTTATCTGTTGTGTTTTTTCCACATTGAGAATATCCTAAGTCTGTGAATCAGGTAAGTTTTCATTTAGATTAGCATTGTGGCAGTGGTTATGGGGGAAGGTTTAAATTGCAAGATGTATCTGGAGGTAGAACTGAAAGGAGTGAAGGATGGATTGAACATGGGAAACAAGGAAAAGGAAGGTGACATCTGGGTTTCCAGCTTCATTATTTGGGACCATTTGTTGAGATGGTGAAGACTGGAAGGACCAGGTTTGGGAGCGAGTTGGTACTCAATTGTTCCAACTTGTAGGCGGGTTAATTTTGAAATGCCTTAAAGCACCTAAATGATTTATCCAATGACGAATCTGCATGAAGAGGAGGTATGGACAGCAGATACCAATCGTGGGGATTGGCAGCATAATGATGACTAATGATGAAGTTCACATAAGGGGAATGTGTAGAGAGAGAAGAGACCAAGAGAGACCCCAGAAGGGCCAAAGAAGTAAACACCCATGTACTGGATGTCAGGCTATGCAGCAATGGAGCAGAGGAATTATTTTCAAGCTTTCTCAGCACCCCACAATTGATGTCACATAGGCCACTGCCTACTCTGCATATGTGCGAGACTGATCCTGTTTCAAAATGAGTAAAGTTCACTAAGCCCATGAGCCCAGCTATCTTCCCAGGGAAACAGCATGAGGTTAAAATCCATTCACATGACACACACCCAGGACTCAAAACACTTGAGATACAAAGCAGCCATTCGAACATGCAGATACGAAGGACAAACTTATAGGTAAAACACCTACACTGACACCTGGGCTAGGTCTGTGTTGTTGAGATGTCAGGCATCCAAATGAAGCCCACATGGTGCGAAAGTAAAGTCTAAAGCTGTGGTTTCCCAAAGCAGGTCCCTGGACTGTTTGGTTTTAACACGGAGTGCTCACGGACATGGTATGAAATGAGAAAAAAAGGCAATGCATTTTTACAAAACTAAGTGTAATTATTTAAAAGAACTCCCCTTAATTCTGAGATTATGACCTTTCTACTTTTTTTGGTGTTTACAAATCCCTCATTACATGAAGTAGTGACGAAAGTAGGTAGAATTTGTTACCTTTTTTCTTGACAAAATAGAAAGTAGACAGCCTTATAGAGGGCCCTCAAATTTTTTTACTCGTGTATTTTTATTGGATTACTAATTTAAGAATTTGGGAACTACTAATCTAAAGGATGCTAAATATTCACATTTTTTATAACCCCAACATTTATAACCACTCAGACTTCAGCTTTCCATGTTCATCTAGATAAGTGGAGTCACGTGGAAGTTGAGGTTTCTTCAATTCCAGCAGTGATACAGACTTCCCATTATGACAGGTTGGCCACGCGTGAGGAAACTTACCACAGTGATGGAGAGAATTTGCAACCATTTTAGGCTTAAGTGTATGTTTTCTTAGATACTGACAAGTAAGGACAAAGGTTCAACAATGACTAATGAATAAAATGTTAAGGTGGAGACAGGACTTAATTGTTTAAAAGCAGTCACTCGAGGCATGTAGCCGCATTCACTTTGAAACCAATCAAGCTTACAGATGATGTGACAAGAAAATATTCCCTTTTTAAAATCAAAAATGCTTAATCAAAGGCCAATCACTGCTCCTACTTTGAACAGCTACTAAAGGGGGGGTGTAGGGTGAGCACATTGGCTGCTTTTTCTTTGCTAATTCTGAGAGTGATTACAGCATCAGATTTCTGAGCAAGTTCTTCAATAAGTAAGTAGGTCAGACACGAAATGTTTGGATATTGTAATTTAGAAGGAGGAGCTGACCTTGAGAAGGTTGCTAGGAGGGAGAGGAAGGAGACAGAGTCAAAGGAATGATAAATGATGAATTATGCAATATAATCAGGCCATTCCTTCCTTTTCCTATTGGGGTTAAGAGATTAAAATATTACTCTAGCACTAGGCATAGTATCAGAAGAAAAGCAGTGAAAAAAGAAAACCTCCAATGTTTTCACCCAGGAAGAGATGCAAAGATTGAGAAGGTGCCCCCAATATTACCTAAAGTTACCACTGGAGTCTTTTATCCTCCAAGGCTATCACAGTAAAATGAGAAGACATTTGCCAATGGCTTCTAGACCTCCAACCTTCGTAATGTCTCCACAATCAGAAAGGAGACTGCAGGCAGCCCTCCAGGAAGGTCTGCACATTTATATAAAAGAGGAAAAATGACATCACATCTTGTCCCGATCGGGGCTTTTTTTTTCAATTACAGCTATGAAATACTGATATCAGACCCCCAAAAAGCCACATATTTTGTTTTTGTAAAATACAAGCACATCTGTAAGGGTGTGCATGAATGATGTTTGTGTAGACATTTATATGTGTGTGTATGTGTACATATTTTGAGAGGGTGATGGGGAGAAGGAAAAGCACAGTCTCATTAGAAATCCCAAATATGAATTATCCTTCTCGGTTATAAGAAATGGAAGGTTCATACAAAAATTGGTTCAGGAACAGAATCACCCCTCAGCCTGAAGGCAGTAGGTTACCATTTTTCCCTCAGATCAGGTACTTACCTATGCATGAAATCTGGACTAGAAATATTTAATTTTTAGTACTATAATACTTTAATACTATAAAAAATCAAATTGTTTGAGCTCATCACATACAAAGTGTGAGGGAAGGAAAGCTCAATACATGGGGTTTTATAGAAAATCTCGATCTATGCTGAATCCTTCTTTAATTCCAAATCATCCCCTTTCTTTTGGTCTTCCCCTCTCTTTCACTGACCTCTCACCCTTCTCTTACATAACTTCAAGTACCACCCTGGGAAGACCTGGAAAGAAATGTCACAAATGTGTGACTTCCCAGAAATGAAGTAAAACTCTGGTATCTGAATACAGATCTGCTAAAGAAAAGAAAACCCTCATTTGGGGTGTCATACTCAGTAAAGAGGAGGTAGAGAGGGAGTAAATAGGGAAGAATTCAAATGAAAACTGGTCCCTGTAGTTGGCACTGCCCCCATTTAGAAGCCAGCAGGCAGAACATCAGTAAAAGACAAATGAGAGCAGCTGCTGTCTCCACTGTCAAGTCACCTGCAGCTAGGAGCCCACAGGATTTATTATGACCTACTAAGGGTGTGGTGGCCTGGGAGTTAAAGGAAGTATGAGTCTTTGCTACGTGGAGATGGAATAGGACATTGCAAAACATCCCATTTTGAGAGCTTACATTTTCCCACACCAAGAAACACTTGTGCATGCATATGTATATTCCAGAAGCCTTCGATTCTCCCATCTCAGAATTAAAAATTAAAAACAAAAAAGGGAGGCCTAGGGGCTTATTGGGTGATAAAGCAGGAAGTACTTCTGATAACACTGAGAAAGTGAAAACATTAATGAAAATTTAGTTCCCAAGGACATAAATATTATTATTCCCACTTTGCAGATGATAAGTTTAACAGAATTAGTTGAGAAATCCAAAAAGAGTAGTCAGGCATAGAAACAAGTTTCAGTTACAAATTACTAACAGAATTTTCCTATTTCAACTCTCTTAAAATTAGACTCATCCTACCTTGCTCTTTTCAATCTGCCTAAAATCATCTAAACAAGCTAGCTCATATTATTTTAGATAGCCTCTGGAGTCCTAAAGATGTAACCTGTTCTTGCATCATTAGGAAATGCATTACTCAAGATCCCTACTGAAGCACGGACACTTTCTGCCCCACATACGGGTTTTACAAAGTAGTTCTGCTGTTGGAATTCCATGAGCCCTTCAGCCAAAGGGCCCTGCTGTTTGTGAGCAGCCTCTCCTAGCTCTAGGCACTAGCCGGCTGGCAAGTGGCAAGTAGGAGCAATGGAGAGAAACTCCTCTATCCCCTGAAAAACTGGAAACTTAAAGCCAAGTGGGAAGGCTCCCGCAGAGAGATTGGCAAGTCTAAAGAAAAAAAAATGCCTCCCAATCTTTGAAAAACTATTCACACCTAAAGAATAAAGCTATCATCTTAAAAACAGCAGCTCTTACAGGGAACACTGGACAAAATGCCCAACACCACATGAAGCTCCTTGTAGCCATTATCTAACGGAACCCATATCTAACA
>PVKH010006638.1:0-20885 GCA_004027955.1 Chaetophractus vellerosus | reverse complement strand
AGTTGTACCATCCCTTTGGTACTTCCTGTACGCTGCTATATATAGGTAGTACATTTCTTGTGCAGGTCTTATACCATCCATCTAGGTGGTCACCACCTTAGCAATAGCATCGTGTCAATCACTTTGCCTCAGTTCCAGCTCCTTGCCCAGAGTATGGTCCCAATCAATCAGTGCCTTTGAACAGAAAATTAATTTGCTAATAAGTATCAACAATCAAAACAGGAAGGCTGGGAGCCAGTAGGCCTGACAGCTAATCCTGTTTCTTCCATAACTAGTTGAATGGCAATCACTTCCCCTTTTGAGTGTCTTTGTTTTCTTATCTGTGAAATGCTGCATATAACCAAGTCAGACTGTAGAATCACAGCACTTATTATTAAAATATAAATATTAAATGCTTTAAAAGTTAAAAGTGCTATACAGGCAAAAGTTACATTTTTTTTTTACCTTTTACATGCATTATATGATCACTTTGCCCATAAATAACATAAAAGTATATCCTCAGGGAGCAGATGTGGCTAAAGCAGTTGAGTGCCTGCTTCCCACATGGGAGGTCCCGGGTTCAGTTCCCGGTGCCTCCTTAAAAAGAAAACAAACAAACAAAAAACAGCAAGCAAACAAAAAAAAAAAACAACTCAGGGAGTTGATGTGGCTCAGTGGTTGAGCACCAGCTTCCCATATATGAGGTCCCAGGTTCAATCCCCAGTCCTGGTACCTCAAAAAAAAAAAAAAAAAAAAAGTATATTCTCAGAACAATTTATTATACAGAGAGGAATCTGGCATATAGAAATATAGAAAGTATGCATTAGACTTTTCAACCTGGAAAATTTTAATACTGTACATTTATACAT
This sequence comes from Chaetophractus vellerosus, assembly GCA_004027955.1. Lineage (NCBI taxonomy): Eukaryota > Metazoa > Chordata > Mammalia > Cingulata > Chlamyphoridae > Chaetophractus > Chaetophractus vellerosus. The sequence goes on along the minus strand of PVKH010006638.1, from coordinate 20,037 downwards.
TCCCATGTTACATTTAGACAAAGTAATATGATTATTTTAGCTGATATCCAACTTCAGGATTCCAAAGTTAGATATCTAATATATTACAGATAATAAACACTGAAAAGCACCCTACTATTTTTAGATTATACTCTATCTTATTGGCCTTACTTCTAAATTAGTTATGCATCAAAGAAAGAAAGGAGAAGTATTTCTGTTCCTTAAATGGCAACTATATAAAGTCACTCACATGCACCTTCCTATGGTAGCTTGTATGCAAGCATTCTTGCAATTAATTTTTCTCTCTCTCTGGGGTTTACTAAACTTTGTTACCAAAGTGGCTTTTATTTTGTTTTTATAATGACCTATAATTTAATATACTTGGTTAAACTATTCCAATTTTACCAAAATCTTCAGGTATCAATTTGAAAACCGTTATGTGTTGATTCAAATATAAATGAAACACATCAGTGAGTAATAATATATAAAACAGTTAGGCCACTCAAAAGTTTTAATTGAGCCCATATAATTTTCCCTCTTCTGTCCTGAACACAGATTTTAAATAGGTTTTTTTGGTTGTTGTGGGGGAAAACGGATTTCAGAACTTTTCTTCCTGATTTTAGTGCTCAAGGAATAATTCAATAAATGTATCCTGAAGGACTGGAAATGTTAATGAACGTAACAAATAAGCAATCATTCCTTTGAAAAACCAGAAGTCTCATACTTTTAATGAAAAGGGAATACATTTTTAATGTAATGTTGCATTAATATGATTGAATAGTCAATAAAAAATTTCGGTACTCTAAATCCAAAACAAGTCTCATTTCTCTGTCTCTAGAGAGTTTTCAAGTAAATTACTGATATCTTATTTTTCATTATGCTGCACGTGTGGGAAGGAGGAGCAATTACATCATGGTCCTCACAAGGAATAAATAAAAGAGGGCCTGGAAAATTCAAATCTGGTTTTTGAGATATTTAAAATTAGATAAAAGGAAATAATATAAATTTTCTTTCCATGAAAAAAAATTACGTAATTTCATTTAACCATATTCATTTAGCATATACTATGTATTATGCGATGTGCTAGGGATCAAGGAAACAAAAATAAATGAGACATAAATGCCTGCCCCATTTTAATATAATAGAAAAGAATGAGAGCAAGAAATGAAAATGCAATATTGTAAGTGCTAAAATGTAAATTTGCATAAAGTGGTTTAGAGATCAAGATAAAGAATGGTTAATTCTAACTGGGCATGTTGGGAAAATCCACATAGCTAGAACTTGAAGGACGAATGGGAACTTACTGGTTAGACATCATGGAGAAGGATTTCTCAGACAAAGGGGAAAAGACTAAGGAAAACTAAAAAGTCAGCGAAGATTTAATGTTTCTAGTTTGGTATAGCTGGGCAGTGATCTTCTTAACAAAGAAGAAACAATAGTTATCATTTATTTAGCATCTCCATTTGCCAGACATTGTGCTATGAATAGAAGTATGTAATGAAGTACTGTAAATAAAACTGCACCCAAACATTTTTAAATTCTTTGCTTGCTGGAATTTCGTGTGGAAGAAAGAGTACAACACCCCACAAACATTTCTGTTTCATATAGCTGAAGATTCAAATTCACTTTTAAGGCAGATTGTTCTCTTGTTTGGGAAAAGAAGTGTAATGGGCTTTTCCATTTGCAAATAAAACAGGTGGAATGGAGAAGGAGAAGTTTGAAATGGATCCCAGCTAAGTGGAAAAGGAAGTGAAAGCCAAGTGGTATAAGAGACTAGGAACAGAGGAACACAAAACATATAGCCCTTGATGAGTTTGAAGAGAAATTTAGAAATGGAAGGATGGAATATAACCTATTAGAAATCTGTCCCTTTTTAAAAGTTCAGATGGAGTATGAATTGAGTTATTTGGGTACACATTCCCCACTGAAGTTCTTCCTGTCTCCCAGAAGTATTATATTATGAGATTAGCATTTATAATTGTTACATTCTGCGATATGCTTTTGCAATTTCCATTTTGTTCTAATGACCTAAAACTGACCATTGAACTCTATTTGGAATTCAATAATGGTTAAAAGCACTATTTGCCAAAGGAGATTTAACACATCTTTTAATCTTATAATGTAAACAACTATTATAAGTGTTTTGTGGGTCTTGTTTTCCTTAAACATAATAGAAGATAAATATTTTAAATTCCAATCATTTAAAAAAATTAAGAAAGATAATTTACTATAATAAAGAGAAGAAATTCCTTTTAATTCCCAGCATTCTAATTTCAAGATTTATGTTTTCTTCATCTCTTTCAGAGAAACTTGAGTACTTAAATCCAATCCTCCTTATGGCGAAGTATGCTGGCACAAGTTAGATCTGCCTGTGTATCCATAAAGTAGAGTAACCCTTCTAAATGAATTTTTCTTTTCATTTGCGTGAATAGGCTTCTCAATAAGCTTTTTCATTTGTCATCTTTCAGCTGGCTATTCAAATGCCTACATAAGTGGAAACATAAGGCCAGAATAAGAAAATGACATCACCAACCTAGGGAGGCTTATTTCCACTTCCTCTTCTTGAATTTCAGAGAGCCATTTCAGGATTTGATGAGCAGTAATTAGTTTTTCCACTTCTTCTATGATCACATCTTTTGCAGGAAGTATGATGATTAAACTAAACTCGTCACCTTTATAAGGTAATTCTAAAACTTGGAAATTCATGGAAGATTCAGAAAAATAACCTGGAGCAGAGAAAATAAAATATTAAATATTTTAGCAATTTCCAAAACCATGTTTTAGAGTGTGATTTCTTGCAATATTACCATATTTTGTTCTCAGAAGAGCCTTCATCATTGGAATCTTGACCGCTGAACCATCTTTCTTAGTGAAATTCATGAGCTGTGTGTCTTCCCTTCTGAATTTCTGTTTCCAGTCTCCCTTGAAATAAATAGCATTCACCAGGACAAGTCGAGTCAGGGGGCCAAATTCTTCCCCTGAAAACATGTCTTTAATTTTTCCTGTGAAGTGCATGGAGGAGGAGGCAATAGCGATTCAGTAGAATTAATTTAAAGAGAATTAAATAAAATTTTTCTTTTGCAGATCAGTGATTGACAGGGTGACTATGTAATTTATCATCTATATTTGGCGATTTTGATAGAAAGTAGAGTGCTATTAAATATTTTACTAGAAAACAGGTGCAAGCCAAAACTATCTTAGGCAAACTTGGACATATGGTCCCCTTAGGAATGTTCTCTCTTCAGTGAGATTATTTGCATCAGTCATCTGTTAGCAAGAACAAAAGCAAAGTATCTCTTCCTGCATATTTAGTGGTTTTATTCATACATTGCTGCAAGGTTCTTCAACAAGACAATAACAATTAACAAGTCAATGGTAGACTCAAACTTGCAACTCACACCTAAATCCTCTGACCACCCACCACTGAAAAGGGTCAAGAATGGAGGTTGCTAGTATGATTTTCCTTCTCCAAACTACCAGTTTCCTATTTCTGTATCCAATGAGCCTTTCCAAGTTATTACAGATGAGGTTGACTGTGTGTCATGGAACCAGCTAGTAATGCCCTCGTTTTGTATCCCATCAATAGGCTTTTCCAGTGAACACCATTCACCACATCCATCTCACCTTTCCTAGCTATGCTTCCCAAAGTGAAATTTCCCATAAAGAATATAGTAGCTGTAGAGTATAGTTGCTGTAACTGAATAGATGAACAAAGAATCAAGTCACTGTTAATTTAGAGTCTGCTATACCCTTGTCATCTCTCAAACATTATTATTAAATCTTCCAATCATCCTGAAATAGTATCCTTATTTAATAGTATCCTCATTTTAAATAAAAGTAATAGCTAAAAGTTCCTAGGATTTGAACCCAAATCTGAATGACTTTAAGCTTGTATTTTTCCTACTATGTCACTCAGTCAGTTCTTTGGATTTTTTGCTGGCTTGTATTTGAATAGGAAATTTAGTTTACCATTTTTATGATAGGCTTATCACTATTTATTATTAAACATTAACACATTCAACTGAGATGTATTAATTATTTACAGTTGATGTGGGAAAGGGGGAATGTGGAATTGGCAGTTCCAACTTATACCTAGCTAAAGGGATTATTCCTACTGCCATACTTGCGAAAAATTATGCTTAAACAAAAATTATTCAAAATTATTCCATTAAGAAGTCTTCTGTCATTACATCAGAAAGTTTGTTTAAAACTCACAGATCAAATGTGCCTTAATGATTTTTTTTCATTTAGATTTCAAACTGATAGGATTGCCATTTTAATATAAGTTATCCGAGATCTGCATATTTGTAAACAGCCTATTGCTCATTTGGAAAAATAAACCAAGGAACAATATTTTTCTACTGTAAAAAAAAAAAAGAAACCTAAAAGAATCTATATGCTTTTCAGAGGAGCTTAACAACTTTTCTCAGTTTTATGATTTAGTATTAATTTGAATAACAGTAATATGAAATAGGAGACTTGATTCCTCTGATCCATAATTTAGTCAGAAAATATTCCCATTCTTTACTTTAGGATATTACAAACCATGAATACAATGGCAAATAATGATTTTATGAAAATGGGAAACTTTACCTTCTGTTTTGCTTTCTACCCAGGTACTTATTGTCTCTGCACAAGCTTTTGCATCCTGAAAATCTACCAGTTTGATAGCACTCTGAAAAAATTCCTCGTTGCTATGGAGATATTGTTCCTTCACAGCGAATCCTTCTTGAAGGTAGAGGGCATTGGCAAGATTAAATGTAAATTCTTGTTTTTTCTTTGAGATGGCAGAGAAAAATGGCTTCAGCACAGAAAATTCTTCTCCTAAAAAATAATTATAATGTGTAGTGACATATTGAACAACATAAAAACAACAGCTTTTCAGCTTTGCTATCTAAGTGCTTTGATTCATATCACCATTTTTTTGCACCCTTAGGTATAATGAATGACCCTTTCTAAGTTAGTAGAAATATTTTCAGCACTTCTCTCCTGCAGGAAAAAAAAAATGAATTTTTTGAGAAATCAACTTTTATATAGGTAGAAGAAAGAATGTCCAAGTAGGTTTGAAATTTGTCAAAAGAACATGTTTTTATATAGGCTGAAGGAAACTCCTTCTTTACAGCCAAATTTAGCTCATTTTTAGGTGTTGGAAATTTAACTTCAGAATCTCATTCTTTGCATAAAATGTACATGCACTATTCGTCAAAGGGAAACGTTAATGAATGCTGATGGGGGATTGACCATGATGAACAATCTTTTTCAATCTTACTTTTATCACAGCTTAGGAAGAAATTGTTCTTTTATGAGCAACAGCACCTGTCTAGGTTTTGAAATTTACAAGGTAACCCCTACAATCATCTCTAGAGATGCGTAAGAATCAGAATTGCCTATTTCTTCAGGTTCATGAATCTATATACTTGGCTGTCTACATGAATAATAAGAGTTTTTAACCATTCCAACTCTAACCACCAGCTAAATGAGTCAGTCAGAGTCAACTAAAAGAGTCACCATTGGCCTATTATTTATTGTTGGGTAATTCTGACCAAAATGTCATGAAGCTGAGCATGCCTGTGAGAGAATTCTACCCTGATACTTTGCTCAGTAGCTTCCTATTCATTACCAAAGGGCACAGATATTTTCCATTCCCTTATAGCTTAATCCTAAAACTCAATCATTAAGTCTGGGCACTCTATTTTTAAAAATAGGTTATCAAAACCTCTGCTGTATTTCAGTTTACCATAAATGCCACTCTCATAAGTTAAAAGTTGATTATTTTGAATTAATCTATATTGAGAAAACATAAATAGTTCATTGTTAGAATATGCCCAGGGAGTAGTTTTAAAAATAGTATTACTGAGAGGAACTTATAACTAGATATCCATTGGAAAAAAAGAGTGTGTGTACATTATTTGACATAGAGCTAGCAGAGCTACCACCAGCCCATGTGCAAATAAGAAAGGGTGCCCTCTCCAGAAGGTATAGCCCTATGGACTCACATCTTGCACAGCTGAATGGAGGCCCATTTCAGTCCTCACTTTCCTCCTTGGCCTGTTCTTTTGTGCATGGTACTACTTGCACAGCCTTACAGGAGGCTTTGCTAGGTATTGCATTGTTTTTCAAACTTTCTGTTTCTCCATTTTATAGACATAGACATAAAAGAGTTTAGATACAAAAATTCTTACTCCCATATGACTGGATCAGAAGAATTTCAGTAATTCTTTACAGCCCTGAAGTTCCTTACATAAGGAAGGGAAGAGAATTTATCTATTTTACTTGTTTATACACTGATTTCACATATAAACATTTATGGTCATTTGAAGCCCCTAAAAAATATCTCCATAAGCAGGAGACTATAGAAAGAGACTTTCTGAGTGAGGCACAAAAGTTATTCCAAAAGAATTAATTAAGGTCAGAGATGAAGTGGTGGAATTTGAAAACAATTTTCAGGAATTTGTAATTTATGAACATCTTTAAAGGAATTTGAAAAAAGGAGAGGAGAGAAAGAAATAATTCCAGCTCATTTTTTCAGAGAAAATAGATTTATATCAAACTTAAGGTCTAAGATTGTGTGACAGTCAGATGCCCTTTGAGAAATCACTAGATTCAGAAGTCAATGAAAAAATATCACCAAGTAACACACATTTGGAGGAAAATATAAAGTTATCTGCCTTAATTTGATTTGATTTACAGATTAACGACTTTTTTTTAGCACAGATAAAATGAATACATATGCATGGCTCATAATAAGCAGTAAGTTTACTTAATTTCCCAAAATAGAGCTATGGAAAAACGACAGGCTATGGAGTAAATATTACACTGGTTTGATTGTTTCAGATCTCCATAAAATGTTCTAAAATTAAGTATATGTTCATGTCTTCTGCTCTTAAGATTCCAAAAGCAAATGCTGTGTGCAACGTAAGGAACCAAAGACGAAAACAAAGGTAATCATTGAATTACAAATTATTATCTTAGGGAAAGGTTCATATGAATCTTTTAATCCAAACTCCTTTTTTTAAAGTGAAGAATTTGAGGCCCAAACAGATGGAGTCACTTGAGAGTTGTGGTAATTTGTACCAAATCACAAGGTCATTCGGTGGCAGAACTGAGACAGGAATTCATGCCCAGTTTTCTTCCTATAACCCTCTGGGAACAAAGAAGCACCTTTCACTTAGACTTTGATTAGCAAGTAACATTATGAGAAGGCAATAAAGATGCTCATCAAAATGGGGAAGGTAAATCCTGAGCAGATGTTTTGACAATGGGGAAAAGAAGGAGAACTGAAGACACAGAGTCCCAATGGTTTCTAAGATGCCAGGAGCTATACGTACATTCATAGGTCCTCATAGAATCCATTAATGTGGAACAGTGGGGCATGGACCAGGGAATTGGTAGCAGGAAAAGTAAAGTATAGATTGATTCAACAGAGAATACATTTTGATAATCAGTGGGGATTGAAGTCTGGGCCAGGACTGGAGGGAGCCAATGATACACTTGTCTTCGGCACAAAATTTAGGGAAGCACCAAAAACTTAGTAACCAAGGTAAAAAGAATTAATGAAATATTTTCAAAATAAAAATTAATGTAAACATCCTTGAGTAATAAAATATAAAAATCTTAAATAAAGACAGGATCAGTATTACTGATTTTCCTTTTGTTTGGGGCTCCAATATGCCCTCGTGACATTGCCTTCTGAGCCCTCTTACCTTTTCTATTACCCTCATCTCCCTTCTACTCTTCCTGTCTCCAGACCCTCTGTGCCTTTTCTCCATCCCCTTGCAGTTCATTCTTGCACACTCTTCCCTTCCTTAATTGGGTCTCTCCATTTCCTTTATTCCTTCTTTTCCTCCTCACCTTTTTTCTCTCCAGAATTTTTTTTTCATAAATTTTTCCCTTTTGGGCTGGTCTTTCTCTTCCTTTTGCAGTTATTTTCCATCTGTGATTTTCTCTTTTTTTTAACAAGTCATAACACAAAACTAGTGTTGTAGATTGTGTTATATGTGTCAAAATCTTAATGATTCATTGTCCATATACAGTTTTCCAAGAAAACAGAAAAAATTTTTAATTGCTCTTATTGTCTATAACCCCCAACTTTGTTCACCTATGGCAAGATTTAATCCTGGGCAAGTTAATTAACCTTTTTTTTCACCTCAGATTCTTCATCTATATCACAAGGTTATAGCTACCTCACAGAGAAATTGTGATGATTAAACAAGATAATATATGTCAACTACATAAAACAATGCCTAGCACACAAAACATATACATTTGATATTGTCATCATTTTTTAGTGTTATGTTCACAATCTATAGTTAAGACTTCTGTGTTTTTCTACAAGCTGTATACATTTAAAGAAACAGGTTTCAGAAGCTCAAATTTTGCTAGTTTATTGCCTACTACATGTCAAAACAGTAATGTGATTTAAATGTTTCTGGGATAATTTTCTGAAATTAATATAGAAAATCAAGACTTTGTGGCTTCACTTTAAATCATTCAGAATGAAGAACAGTGCATTATATTATTTACATTTCATTACTCACAAAGAAAAACTGCAATTAATGTCACTATCACTATCTAAATCTTTTTTGCATAAAACTGCCTTTATTTAAAATGAACCAAATAAAACCTTGTAAATAGCATTGTTTAGTGAAACAAATCCTCAAAAACAGCTACTCTGAGCTAAAGCACACATAGTAAAATTAGTTAGATTGATCATATTTCCAAATAAAATATCTGAATGTCTCTTAAATTTAGGACCATTATAAACTGAAAGCATAGAATGACCAGGGAGATGGGAAGCCATCCTTTCAAATGGGATGCAACATTATTTTTATAAGGGAATATTAGAAACAATCTGTTGAAGAAGAGTTAAGTAAGTAATGGTATTTCCATAAGAGGCAATAAAATGCAACTATTGAAAATTATATTTTAAAGGATTTGCATGACACGGGAAAATGATCACAAAATAGCAAGTGATAGTGAAAGAATATATATGTGTGTATATATGCATATGAATGTGCATGTGTATATGAATGTATCTATCTATATATGTATACTCATGCATGTATTCACACACAATATAATCTAATTAAAATCAGCGAAAATAAATGAACCAGAAGAAAATAAGCTAACACATTCACAATTTCATATACATATAGACTTCATAATTTCTTCATATATTATTTCTATGATAACATTTTCACTAAGAAACAGTTATAAATGAATGAATATTATTTACATTCACAATTCTCCATTTTATTATAATTTTTTACATTTCATAACATTTTTCACTGACTAAAATTCTATAACCCAGCTCTTCTCTCTAATATTTTAAAAATAAATGTGGTCATATCTTATCTATTATAATTATATGTAAGAATCTCACCAGTTGAATTTTCCTGAAGTTTTAAAGTTTGTCTTATCTGCTGTTGTGCTTTTCCTTTTGCTCCCAGTTGTACCATTCCAAGAATCAAAGTTGTTCCAAGGGGGGAAAATATAATGTTGTTTTTGTGAGATAAAGAAATAGCTTGATAAAGATCCACTGCAAATTCAGTATTTCTTTGAGCCAAAGGTCTTGAAGCTTGACTTCCAGAAAAAGTCAGTAAGATACTCCACAACATGATCTTATCCATTTTGACTTCTGTATAATGTTTAATTCAAAGTTTATTGGATTTTAAAACAGAGTTTACCATATTAAGATCAACAGGAAATTTTCTACCTTATTAGAACTCCCTATTTTATTTGAGCTAACTTTCCCAAAAAGTCTATGCAATGACTAGTGTCTGACTATATCATTAGTAGGAGAGATAGGTCACGCTAATGGTAATTTTTATGTTCCTTCAAGAACCAATACGAAAAACTGCAAACAGTATGAAAAACTACAGTTGGAAGAAGTTAGTTCCATCCATCCACCCCGTGGGATCTAAGTCCCCTCTCATTCAGAAGCAGAATGGGGATCACCATTCCCAAATCCTCAAAATTGGGGAATACACAATGGACTAAGGTAGGCTTATTATTATATATTATTCTGTTATAGACTTATTATTATTCTAGCAATGGAAGAACTTGTATCATTGATATACAGGCAGTGGCCACCAGAGGTTCTGAGGGGAAGGAAGGGGAAGAATAGGTGTAACATGGGGGCATTTTTGGGACATTGGAAATGTCCCAATGCATGACATTGTAATGACAGATACAGGCCATTATACATTTTTTCAAGACCTATAAAATTGTGTGGGGCATATGGGAATTCCCTATATTTTTGATGTAACATTTATGTAATCTAAAGCTTCTTTTAAAAAAATTAAAGAGAAACAGCACAAAATTTACTTGTAGTTTCTTTTAAAAAAATCAAAGGAGAAATTATAACTCTGTAATGTTATCAATGGCAATACTGTCTCTGAATATCTATCTGATATTTGTTCCATCTTTTTCCATGGTTTTAAATGGGATACCTTCAATTCTGATACCAAGCGATCCTCTGGTCCAGACTACTCTAAAATGGTTTATGCATTAAGAAAAGAAATGTAATAAAAATGAACATACCCCAGTTTGGGTTTTGAACTTATAATATTAGGAAGCTAATGTATTCTAAACTAATTGAGTAATCTGACTAACTTTTTGCAGCAGTGATTTTGACACTTTCTGGAATCTTGCTTCTATAGGGCAAAATAATCATGATCCCACCTCTTACTTTTCCAAAGGGAGGGGAAAAAAACTGAGAAAATTATAAGGAAACAAAATCACAATCAAATATAAACAGTACAGTAATAACAGAAGAATAATACAATTAAAAACCAAATGCTATATTGAAAAATAAATTAACAAATACAAGAAAAGCAGCAATTGAAAATCATAACCAATTCAAGTCAACACTAATGGCATCCTATTAAAATGCATTCCACTAAGTTTGCAGGAAATTCAACTATCTGATTATATCTAGAGCACAGTAAGCTTTGCAATATTACTACATACGTGTTAGTAGAATACAGACTCCAAAGCTCTCATAAATTTTATAACACTAATTCTGGTTTACAAATAATACATTTTAGTAACCCTAAATAATTAATTTAGTAGGCGACTAGGAAGTAGCCCTTAATTGGGGTAAAGATGAAATCCTCCACAATAGTGTATTGCTAGCCTCAAAGAAATGAAGAACTGCATATCTAAATCATTTTGCAGACTCTTAGGAGAGCTGTCAGGCCTATCAATGTGTTAAGGGTCATTAAGAGCCATTATTATACGTAAAAATTACTAATAGCCAAGTAGTCTCCAAAACTAAGCTGTGGAATCACCTAGATATTTCAAAATCTTTTCTTATATATGTAGTCAAATTCCATTTGTTTAGGTATATATTTCACAAAGGAAGAAAATCTCAAAATGCAATTTCAAGTAATTGTTAGAGGAACATGTGTTGGTGAACTGCAAATATAGATATATACCAGCAAGCAAATGTTTCATGGAGGAATTAATTTTACTTAAAGTTGTGAGTGGCAGTGCCTCAATAGTCAAAGCCAGTGGGTCAGAGAAATTGTACTTGCAAAATAAATTTCTGTATATCATTATCTTCTGATTTATTGAATTTCTCAGGAGATACTGAAGAAAATAAGTTTGTAGATACGTAATTAGCCAAAAATGTTATTAGAACGTTTAAGTCATAATGTGGTAATTCATTTGGTATATCTTTAAGAACTTGATTTATATTAGAATAATAACCAATATTATGAAGGATATCATTTTTCTCTTCCATTAGAGTTACCGTCTCATTATTATTAACAATCTTAATAATTAAAATTTACATTCTTCGAGCATTCATTTCTCCAGAAATATTCTAGTCACTTTTAAAATACATCTAACAAAAGTTGTTTGTTTGTTTGTTTGTTTTATTTCACTTGCCTTACTGGGTTTTGGATCATATCTCAGCAGAAAGCACAAAGTGCTGACGTAGTAAACAACTTAACAGCCACATAAGAATCAGCCTTCTAATTTATCCTCTATTCTACTAAACATTTACAAAGTTATTGCATACATACTTCATTCAAAAGCTACTGAAATTTAGCTACTTACCCAAAACTGGCTTCTGATTAGTCACTGTAATGTTATAACTAAAATGTGCTTGCCTGAGCACCCCAGTACCTGGAATACCTGATCAGTCAAGGCCAACTCTATTTATCTTGAATGTTGCTTGATTAATTCCTCTAAAACCACAGCAGGTGTTCACTACATTTGTATTAAAAGATTAACATGATCAAGTTAATGATCAATTTTGAAATATGGAATAACTAAGAAAGAAAACAATAGTAATATATTTTTAAATCATTAAGTTTATATTATTATTCCATCCATTATTCTACCTCTTTTACAAGTAGAAACAGAATTTGGAAAAATGTGTCAGTGGTTGTAAATTTGCTGGTAATTAGCTCTTTTTGTTTCTCACAGGACTTTCACATCAGATTACCAACATACCATATCATAAATATTTTAGAACGCCTATGAGAAAAATAATAAAGCTAAATCAAGTCCAGAATGCAGAGACAAATTACTGCTGTGTTTACAGAGTTCTCAACAATCCATCAAATTTACAGCAGTCAGAGGAGTTTCCTGTGGATATAAGGCCCAGTTGAATCCTTAAGAAGAGAGTGGATATTGAAAAAAATGTGTTGTTTATGTTGAACAAAAAGACCAGATTAAGAGTATTGATTTACAAAATTTTATCAGCATAAAACTATTAAACATAGGTAATCTGATAATAAATATTGGTGTTCCTTTTATATGCTTTTAAATTTCTACATGATTTTTCTTTACAAACAAGTTATTAATAAAAAAGATGCATAATTGAATGGGTTTTTATTTCATTCTTCTAGTTCAAATCAGTCACCTCAATGACAATTAGATATTAAAACCCATTGTATTATTCATCAGTGGCTTCTGAGAAGAGAAGAGGAATATTTGGTCTAGCTACAATTAAGCAAGTATGTCACTATTGATTACCAAGTGTAATATTATTTCTGATAAAGTGGTGAGAAAGAAATAAAATGAGCATTGCTTTAGTTTCCTAGGCTGCTCCAAGTAAATACCATGAAATGCATTGGCTGAAAATATGAGAATTTATTCACTTATAGATTTCAGGCCATGGGAATATACAAACTGAGGTATCATCAAAGCAATGTTTTCTTCCCAAAGACCAGCTGCCAGAGATCCTTGGCTCCTCTGCTACATGTTAAGGCACATGGCAGAATCTTCTGGTCTCTTCTTTCTCTTTTGGGTTTCACTGATTTCAGCTTCTTTCTTCCATGGCTTTTTCTTTTTCTCTCTCTGTATTGATTCTGTTAATAAAGGACTCCAGTAATAGGATTGAGACCCATCCTGACTGAGATGAGTCACGCCTTAACTGAAGCAGCCTCATCAAAAAGTCCTACTTTCAATGGGTTCACACCCACAGGAATGGATTAGATTTAAAATTTGCTTTTCTGGGCTACATACACCTTCAAACCCTCACAAGTGTAGAAAACTTTTAAAAAGTACTCATTTAAACCTTTTCAAGACACTGTTAACCTCTTTCAGTGTTCTAATAAAGCTATAACTGGTAACAATGGGCCTGAGAAGCCTGATGAATATTATAGGTCATCATTTCTTAGTTTACTAAAATTCTAATTGCCCATCTAAGCATCTTCAAATGTTTCCTAACTCTTGGGGTTTATTCTGTTAGTTACTATAGCATGGGCAAACTCTATTCCAGCTTTAACTTAACACTGCTGGAGATAATACTCCAAAAACAGAGTTGTGGAACACAAGGACACCATCATCATTCTTGTTCTTCTCTTCAATACATGAATAATAAATTAGAAAATCCAAGACCATCATTCAGTCAATACTCTTCTACCCATGCAGGGATACCAGGAAATATCCATTACAAATACCCTTGGCTGCAATATTAATATGTCTATACATTACTCAGATCATAATGTGATGTCTCTGGGAAAAGCCCATTACTTTTCCTTCCAATAACAGAAACAGTCGCTGACTTATTAAGACCATTTAATGAAGTTGTTCTGTAAGAACTGTAGGTTAGAGCAGTTTAAGATGAATGTGCATTGTCCAATATCTTAGGGAATAAAAAGCAATGACCATGAGTTCCTCCTCCGTGGTTTAAGCTCTTTTAATAGACAATAAAGATATCACAATACCATAAAATATTACTGCACACATTTAAAAAATTTTCATAACTCTGTTTCTTCTACAATGTTATGCCACTAGAACATCAGGAAAAAAAATATTCTTTAGTGAGAGCCATGGTGTCTTGATATAAATTTCTTGAGCAACATCACTATTCCACTGTAAAATAGAAACCTGGGAATGTGTCCAGAAATAATACCAAGCCAAGCTGTTACAGTTATGATTTCATCACCTTTCTTAGCATTTTGTAGTTTTTTTAAAAGTAAAATGTAATTAATTCCAAACTTTAAAGACATATAAGCAAATACAATAATTAGTAAGGATTTAAAAGTCATTTCTTCTATTTGAGCATGGATTAATTTCAGGCAATATTTCTCTGTCAGCTTACTCTACACATTTTGACTGAAAAGAGGAAAATTTTCTGAAAAGAAAACAGGTTAAATTATATTTAATGTAAATCTACATACTGCAAAAAAGGTAGCCTATTGAAAATTATGGCACACACTTTTAATGTGACAAGCTCCTTTCACTGTGGAAAAAGGGATCTTAAATAATTGAAACTAAATATTAACTTCGGAAACAGCTTATGATGTCTTCAGTTCTATTAGCCGTTGATAGGCGAGACCATGCTACCCGCCTAACACAATTAGATGTTGTAAGTTACAAAGGAAGAGTAATATACAAGCTAAATTCCTTTTATTTTTCCCTTTGTTATGTATCTCTGTTCCAAATTATTTGAAGCAGTAACATTAAAAGAGATTCTCATACCTTTATCTATTTTTTTAAACAATTTATTGAAGCATATCATTCATACATGAACATACATAAACTATAAGTGTTGAGTAAACATCTTGAACTTACAAAACAAACATGTATAACATCACACAGGGCTCCCACACATCACCCCCCCTTCCAACATCCTGCATTGTTGTGAAACATCTGTTAACAAATCATGAAAAGAGCATCGTCAAAGTATCACCACAAACTATAGTCCAAATCTTCCTCCCCTATACATTTTTTAAGGATTTATTTATTTATTTATTTACTTCTATCCATTTTTACCCCTCCCCCCTTTTTTGCTGTTTCTGTGTCCATTCACTGGGCGGCTCTCTGTGTCTGTTTTCTGCCCTCTCTTCTAATCCTTCTCCTCCTGTCTTCACTGGGATTCGATCCTCGGAACCTCCAATGTGGGAGAGAGGTGTCCTACCGCCTGCACCACCTTAGTTCCTGGTTTTTCAGTGCGTGTCGTCTTGACTCTCCCTTGTGTCACTCTCCTGTTATGTCATCATCTTGCTGTGTGGCTTGCGGGGCCTGGCATCTCACCCACACGTGGGGCCTGACGGCTCACCTGCGCACGGGGCCTAGTGGTCCATGCACCATCTATATTTTTCTTTTTTTCCTTTTTACCGGGAGGTCCCGGGGATCAAACCCAGGTCCCTCCATATGGGAGACAGATGCCCAACCACCTGAGCCACATCCGTCCCCTTGCTATATCTCTTAAGGTTGACCAAAGATACCCAAAGGTACAGTCTTTCCCATACAGGATGACCATATAATAAATCAGGCTTAGTTTATCACCAGCATGCCAAAAACCAGACCTAGGGAGAAAAACTAGGTCTGGGGACACATGCATGGTTTCTAGTATAGCAAATGTTTAGCCTATCCTTGATTATCACAAAATCAGGACAGTGAGAATATCATATCTTTAAAAATCTATTCTCATTAAATATACTTGTGAGATGGTGCCTCTTAATTCCTTTCACAAAAGAAGTCCCGATGTTAATTAAGCATGAAACTAAAGTTACCACAGCACAGTACCTTGTACACATAGTAGGTGCTCAACAAATATTGTTCATATAAATTTCAACCACATTGCCCTTTATTCATTACATCTCTAGGGTTACAGAGAAGCACTATCTATATAAACAAGACGGTTTCAGAGTAATCACTTCAAATGAAGTTATCTCCCGGGGTAAAAAGTAAAATATATCTAGTGAAAGATTTCAAAATTATGAAGTCTTGTGGGGCAATTCAATCTTTGTTTAATTAAACAGTGTAGTTTCTGTGCCTTCACTCTAGAAGACAGGAGAAGTAAATCTCCTACTCATATTTGTAACCCTGGTTCTAAAATAGTCCCTTATATGTACCATATGGATGGATGGATGGATGGAGAAAAGTGTCTTCAGAAAGTATTTGGTACTTATCTTACATCTCTTTAACACCTTAATATCGCTTTAAATTTTGGGGAACATGGCTCAGTTTTCACTCCACTGTTCTATCATCAATCTATGATTCATACATCATAGATTCTGAGTTTGAAAGGATGGATTATCCAATCAAACCTCCCACCCAGTGCAATAATTCTCTGCAAAATCATTGTTATCCAGCCTTTGCTTGAATCCTTTGTCCCAAGGCAACACTTGTTGGTTTTTGAAAAAAATTTACTTTGAAATATGTTCAAATTTACAGAAAAATTGCAAGCATAATACAAAGAACTACCATCCCCTCTCCTATTTTCCTCAATTGTTAACAAGTATCACATTTCTTTTCACTGTATATGTGTGTGTGTATCTAGTTTTCACTGAACCATTTGAGAGCAGGCTGCAAGCCTAATTTTTGTCAGCCCTAAAATTCTAGTATATATTTCCCTAAAACAAGGGCACTCTTCTCCATAGCTACCATACAACCTTCCAAATCAGGAAGTTAACATTGGTTTAATACCCTAAGCAGAAAGAATTAAGAATTCTATGTATATCTATATGTATACACACACATTATCTGTCTGTCTGTCTGTCTGTCTAACACCATAAGTTCATACAGATATCTCCAATTCCAATCCAAAATGCACTCTGATGATATTTTCTAAGATGTATTGGTTCTTTCAAGCATGCTTTTCTCCTGCCTCTTTCCACTTGTGGCTGTCATTCAAATAAGGAGGAAAATCAATATGCATAGAAGTCAAAATGACTGATTCAATATGGACTTAAATGTAGATGGAATTGGCAGCTCCTTCTGGAAACCTTTACTCCACCAACCTCTCCACCCAACTAAATGCACATTTCCCAATGATTGTTCCACAGATGCCGGAAATTCTAATGTTAGAGTTCATTCCATTGAATGAATCAATAAGAAGTTAATGAACTTAATGGCAAAGAACAAAAACTATAGTCTTTGGGGGTAAAACAGGCCTGGGCTCCAATCCCAACACTGCCACTGATATTGCTCGCTCACCTAATGAATCCAAATCTCAAATTTTAACCTTAAAATAGCTGTAATAATATTTACATCATACAGTTATTGTGAGATTTAAACAAGATACAATTTCACAGTATCTAGAGAGAGGAGACCCCACATATTGTAAATTCTTTCATTGACTAGCATATGTTGTTTTAAAATTCTTATTTAAAAAGAGATATTTTTGAAAGGACTCTTTAAAATCAAATATATATATATATAAGTAACTAAAGTTATGTGAATGAACTTATTATATATGTTCTACAAGATACAGTAAGTAAAGTTGCATAAGAATATTGGTTGCCTGGCGGATATTGATGTTTATGAAGAAAAACGTGTTGAAAAAGAGAGGTGGTGAATTTCAGAGTTCAGTGTTTCTTACTTGACTTTTAACTTATAATGTGTCCTTTTTAGCCTCAGGCTCCTTGATTTTTTTTCAAGGATATTACCTCTTTGGTTATTCCATGCCTCTCAATTTCAAAGTACGGCATAACAGTGGACCATATCCAGTAATTTCCCAAAAAGTATGTAGAAGAATAGATCTGAGTCAATAAAGCTTGACCAGAAAGACTATTATTGACAAATCTAATTGTCAATTTTACAATTAAACCATTAAAAATACTATAAAATGTAAATAAGTGGAAATCATTTTATTATTTAAGTTTGTACATATTCACTGTGCCAGGATTTTCCATATTTAATTTAAATATATGTTTTACAATTAAAATTGACCAAAAGTGCTTGCCTATAGATGTAACCAAAGTG
Source organism: Chaetophractus vellerosus (assembly GCA_004027955.1). Lineage (NCBI taxonomy): Eukaryota > Metazoa > Chordata > Mammalia > Cingulata > Chlamyphoridae > Chaetophractus > Chaetophractus vellerosus. The sequence continues at coordinate 1,887 of PVKH010006638.1, read as the reverse complement.
CAACTGGTTAGAATAGTTTCTTCTTGAATTGTAAGTTTTTAAAATAAGAACATTTTAGAATGGATAAATACCAGTCTCTACTTTTATTAAGTATATAGATGAAATGAAAGGTGGTGGATGAAAGTAGGATAAAATATTATCTGAGAGCTAAACTACTTGAAGTTCAAATATGAAGTAAAAGAAAGGAGTAAAATTCTTTTTTCTTTTTTTTCCTTTTATGTATGTACTTTTTGTTACAATGAAATATTTTTCTTTCAATTATAATTGCTTCTTATTTCTTTTTGTTTTCATTTCACTACTTGTTTCCTGACATAATTGTTTGATTCTTCGTTCACGATCCAGAATTTCTTTGGGGAAGAGGCTTTTCTCATCAAATACTGCTTTCAAAGCTGCAAAATGATTAAGAAAATGGCATAAAATTACATTTGGTAAGAGACTAAAATCAAACAGTGGGAAGATGCAGAGTTTTGGATAGGTTTTACTTTTATCTAAAATTCTATTTATTTCTAAAAACAAGAGTGTATTTGGGAAAATTGTCTTTTAAGTTTCTGCCATTCCTTTTACTTCAATTTAAATTAAAAAACAAAATTTTAATAGAGTTCATTTTATTAACGCATATACATCACAACAGAGCTCTACCATTTAAATGCAGAGGGCTAAATAAGCTTCTGTTTCCATTTTTATTCTTTAATCTACTTTACAGTTATCAAGGACTCATAAAAAGCCATGAACAAATTATTCTGTATTGAAATAAGACAATTAAAATAATCAAAACACAGTTTGACTGTCTGCATGGCTAAACAAGTGCATCTGCAATCATATCCTTATAAGATACTTTGATCTGCAGGGATCTGTGGCTTCAGAAAAAATAAGAGCCAAATTATCTCCATGGGTGGTTATAATGTGCATCAATGAGGAACAGGAGGAAATTATGCTATGCATTCAAAAAGATAATTTTGGCCTTTTGCTTAATTTTAGCATTTCAACAAATGTTTATTGAAGGTATATCATGCACAATGTTCTGTGCTCAGGCATAAATGGAACATAAATATGACTAAGTCACAGGTTTTCTTACAATTGGTAGAAAGTAAGAGCAATACTCAAATAGCCAAAATATCATATACAATATGATATACTGTTCTAGGAGAATATGAGCAATGTAAATTGCCCTTAAGTGTATAAAGAGATTGTAAGAATATGCAGAGATCAGAAGAAAAACTTTAAGAATTAGGCACTTTTTGAGTTAGCCCTTGATGTCTAGATAGGCTATTAATTGGTAATAAGGGACAATGGAAGTTGGGAATTGTTGTCAGAGGGAAAAAGAAATGTCAAGTAGAGGAAACAAAATGAATAAAAGTATGGAGAATCAAAAGCTATGGAAACATAAGATATATGAAGGAGAATAAAGAAGAATGAGAGGTTGGAGCTGGACTGAGGGAGATTGTACATTCTAAGCAAAGGGATGTGAAATAAAGAAACTTAATAAACACTAAATCATTTCATGGTATAGTGGCATCTTTGTAAATTTTTATTAAAAATAAAAAACAAAAACAACTCCCCTTCTTCAGGATAAACAGGACTGCATAAGTAACCATCTTTACCCCCATTGCCTTCTTTCTCTTGGAAATTATACAAAAATGACCAGAACAATTTGGGGAAATAACCCTGTAACCAAATTCCACCTTCAGCAGTACCCAAAATAGTTGTAATCTGTCCCTTACAAAATATAAAGGACAGCCAAACTGCAGAGACTGGGCAGAAGCTGTACAAGAAAAGTGGTAAGTATGGAGCGAGATAAGGACAGCAGCAGGAGCACCTCAGAAAGCGCTAGTGGATTGACACTTCCTGAAGGTGAGAGGCTCATTCTGCTTTATCCTTCGTTTATAG
>PVKH010006637.1:6427-20984 GCA_004027955.1 Chaetophractus vellerosus | reverse complement strand
ATGAGGACCCCTATTTCACACGTTATTAAAAAAATCATCTCAAAGTAGGTCAAAGTCCTAAATTTAAAAGGTAGAACCACCAAACTCCTAGAAGAAAATGTAAGGAAACATCTTCAAGGTCATTTCTTTTTTTTTTTTAAGATTTATTTATTTATTTTTATTTATATATCCCCCCTTGCTGCTTGTGCTTGCTGTGTTCATTTGCTTTGCATTTTTCTGTGTCTGCTTGTCTCCCCCTGCTGGGGCATCCCGCTGAGTCAGCTCACCGCATGGTGGCTTGCCTGCTCGCAGTGGCTTGCCTTCTCCAGGAGGCCCTGGGAACTGAACCTGGGGCCTCCCTTGTGGTAAACCAGAGCCCTACCAATTGAGCCACAACTGGTTCCCTGGAAGTCATTTCTTGAACTTTAGACCCAAAGCATGGGCAATGAAATAAAAAATAGATAAAATCTTCCACAAGATTGAATACTTTTGTGCTTCAAATGACTTTGTCAAGAAGATGAAAAGGCAGCCAACTCAATAGGAGAGAATATTTGGGACCCACATATCAAATAACGGTTTGTTTTCCATGGTATAAAAAGAGATCATACAACTCAATGATAAAAGGAAAAGCAACCCAATTAAAAAATAGGTAAAAGACTTGCATGGACAGTTTTCCAAAGAGAAAATATAAATGGCCAAAAAGCACATGAAAAGATGTTCAAGATAACTAGCTCTTAGGGAAATGCAAATCAAAACTACAATGAGATATCCTTTCACAACTTATAGAATGGCTGTTATTAAAAAAAAAAACAACAACAGAAAACTACAAGTACTAGACCTATGGAGACACAGGAACACCCCTTCACTGTTGATGGGAATGTAGAATGGTGCAGCCTCTGTGGAAGTTTGGCGGTTCCTCAGGAAGCTAAACATAGAACTGCAATATAATCTGGCAATCCCACTAATAGGAATATATTCAGAAGAACTGAAAGCAGGGTTGCAAACTGACATTTTCACACTGACTTTTATAGTGACATTATTCACAATTGCCAAACAAGGGAAACAACCCAAGTGCCCATCAACTGATGAATGCATAAACAAAATGTGGTATATACATAATGGAATACTATTCAGCTGTAAGAAGACATGAAATTGGCATGTGTACGATAACCTGGATGAACCTTGAAGACATTATGTTGATTGAAATAAGCCAGACACAAAAGGACCAATATTGTATGGTCTCACTGATATGAACTAAATACAATATGTAAACTGGAGTTAAATTCTAGAGTAGGTCACTAGGAGATAGCATAAGGGTTGAGATGGGAGAGCTGATGCTCAATGTATTTAATAAGGTTGGTTGTAAATGTTTGGAAATGGACAGAGTTGATGATAACACATTATAGTGAGTATAACTAACACCGGTGATTTATACATGTGATTGTGACTGAAAGGTATGTAGATGTTTAGAGATGTAAATGTCAAAAGAAAGCAAGCTAAAGGAGAATATTTGGATTATATAGCATAGTGACTTCAGTGGTGGATGTCGATTGTGGATAATAATACAAATACAAGAACGTTCTATTACCTAGAAAAAATGTACGAGGTGTTAAGAACATGGTGATGCATGAGAAAAATACAACTAATGTAACTTATGGACTATAGTTAGTAATATTGCAATATTGTTGTATCAAGGGCAATTAAGGTGTTATACCAATGCTAAGGCTCAAAAACAGGGGGATGTAAGGTAATAGTTGATCTGCTTTTTGATGTAATGAAAACATTCTAAAATTGACTTAGGGAATGACAGCACAACTCTGTGATGAAACTGAAAACCCCAGAGTATACATTTTGGATGGATTGTACAAGGCATGGGACTGTAAAACACAGTGAACCCTCAGGTAGTTGATGGACTGTGGTTAATAATACAAATATGTGAACATTCTTTCATGAACCGTAACAAACAGATACTGCCTGTAAACAATGAATATAAGGCAGTATTGGTGTGTACCAGCTAGATGTCAGCTCTCATTGCCTGAGGTGGTACCTAATCCTTTGAATTAGAAAAGATTAGATTAATGGGAGGCAAATTAAACTTCCCTTCTGCACACAGAGGAGCAGTGTGTCAGAGGCTCTGCATGTGTACCAAGGAACAGCTTGGGTATCATTTTATTTATTTAGCGAATGTTTATTAAATGTCTACATTGTGTTAAGTTGGGAGTCCATCTATTAAAGTTTTCCAATTATGTGACTCAATTTTATTTAAAATATATGGTAGAACAAAAAGAAGTTTGAGGGTCATCTTATATAATGTTTTAACTTTACAGAGAAGGAAACTGAGACCCAGACTTATTAAGTAACAGGCATTTACTGGGCACCTACTATATGTCAGACACACATCTAGTTGCTTAAAACAACAGAAATTTAATCTCTCAGTTCTGGAGGCTACATGTCCGAAATCAAGGTGGACCAAAGATTCCAGGGAAGAATCCTTCTTTGCCTCTTCCTGACTTCTGGTGGTTCAAGCTGTTCCTTCCCTTGTGGCAGCGTGATGCTAATCTCTGCTTTGTCTTCACATGGCAGTCATCCCCCACCCAAATCCAGTCTGACTTCACCTTAACTAATTATATCTGCAAAGACCCTATTTCCAAATAAAGTCATAAGTTTTGGGTGACACTATTCAACCCAGTGTACCTTCTCTCATGGAACAAACGGTTAAGAACAGGGAGTGAGAATATAGATAACTAAGAAAAATATATAATTTCAGATAGTGATGAGGACAAGAAAATTGTTTATTAGTTGGATGTGTTAGAGGGTTACTATGGTTGAAGATTGGCCACTTTAGATTTTCTGTTTAGGGAAGGCCTCTTGAGGAAGTAACATTGAACTGTGACCTGAATGAAAAGGAGGAGCCAGCTTACATAGACATGGGGACAGAACATTTAAGGTATGGGGAACTGCAAGGAGAAAGAGCTAAGCTTGGCATGTAGGAGGAACAGAAATAAGGTCATTGTGGCTGGAGCATAGAGAGTAAGCAGAGGTGTGTCATTAGATGAAATTGAAGAGGTTGGGAGGGGCCAGATCATGGACAGCATTTAGGTCTTAGTAATTTGTTTTTATTCTAAGTGCTGTGGAAATATATTTATATTTACACTTACATTTATAATTAATCATATATTACACATAATATGTATATGGTTACATATTCAAAGCATGAGAATGACACGATCTGGCTAATATTTCTGAAAGATAAATTCTGGCAGAAGGGGTATCAGTTAGCAGGCTATTAAAGTCAAGTGAAAGGTAATGACAACGTGAACTACATACAGTAAGAGATGTAGATTTCAGAGAAGCGGATGGTTATAGGATAGATTTTGAAGATAGAGTCAACAGAACTGTCAATGGGTTGTATAACAGGGGTGAGAGAAAGAGAGGAATCAAAGTTGCCTCCTAGATTTTGCTTGATAATTTGGGTGGATGGTGATGATGGTAAACTGAGATGGGTAGACTGGGGAAGGAATATATGTTAGGTGAGAATTCAAAAATTCTGTTTTAGACACATTAACTATGAGAGACCTATTAGATATCTACACAGAGATTTTGGTAGGTCACTGGATCATGGGGCTGGAGCTCCGTGAAGAGGTCATGACTACAGACAGAAATTTGGGAATCATGTGTATGTTGATGGTATTTGAAGTCACGAGACAAGATAGGATCTCTCAGCAAGGGAGAGTAAATAAAGAAGAAGGCTGAGGGCTAAATCCTGCAGCACTTCAGAATTAAGATTTTTGAGAAGAGGGAATAGCCAGGAAAGGAGACTAAGAAGGAACAGCCACTGAGATAGAAGGTGAACCAGGTGAGGTGAAGTCAAGGAAGCCAAGAGGCCTATAGCTGATAACTTACTGAGATAACATTAAATCCCATGTTATCCAACTCTTATGACAAATTCCGATGCCATGATGCATCTTTTTCCCTTCTTCCTATTTCTGATTTATGGCTCATTATATTACTGCAAAATAAAAAGTGAAAATCTGAGTCCATCAGTGGTCAAATTTTTAATGTAACCTCCTGCCTCATCTCTTTACCTAATATGCCTCTTTGGTTTTGTTTTGATCATAATTAAATCAAATTTTTTCTCATGTATTTGAAATTGTAGATTTCCTGAATTTTGAATGTCTTTTCGTCCTTTCCTGATATGCCTATTAAGGCCTGATGATGGTGATGGGTGGGTGATGTTTGGAGCCCAGGATAAGAAGTTATTTCTTTCCTAGTACATGCCCTTCCCACTGTAATTATTTCCAATAACATTTCACAGGAGGCAGCAGCTTCATGTTTCAGTCCTTCTCTCTGTCATCCAAACCCCAAACCTCAGTAATAGCTTTATATTTCTCTGCCCTTTATTTGTTGCATCGATTGCCAAATCTCACTGCTTCACTTTATATTTGCAGCCTTTCCCCCCCTCTCCCTTCACCACTGCCCTAGTCCTTACCCGAATGATTCTCTTTGTTGAAACACTTTTACTCTAAGCAGTCCATCTGTTCCATTTCTGTCTCCTGCCACTGCTCAAATGATCCTTTCTGTGGTACTGGCACTTTCATTCTTACTCTTAAATTCCACATGGGCTTCCCTAAAAATTCCCTAAAGAATCAAGTTCACAATCCTTACCCATGTCAGGCTTCCAAGTTTCTGAATGACTTTTTTCTCATCCCATCCTTTGTGTCTGACTTCTTTCACTTCTTCTCAGTTTTCACAATTCTCTTCATCACAATGTTTCAATTATTCCTTTAGGCAGAATCATTCATTTTGAAAAACAAGTCATTTTTGTCATTTCATGCTGAAATTCAATTACTCATGATATATGTTTAAAATATTAAATGTTTAACTAATAAATTTAATGTGCAACACATAGAGGACTATTAACTCATGGCCCCTCTAAAACTTACCTGTTCCAAACCAAAAAAGAACTGACAATATGATCTAATGGTGCCCTTCAGGTAGGTACAAATAAAAAGCCTTACAAAAGTGTCAGGCTCTGGAATGAGCCAATAGGGTGAATGGAAAAATGTCCTGTATTACAGAGTGCCTATTTTTATTTTGACCTTTCATTTCATGTTAGATAGCATTAATATATAGGCTGCAGATTCTCAAAGCTAAAAAAAAAAAAAAAAAACAAACGGGGAACTGAGTTAGTAAGCACCAGTTGCTATGTGAGCATAGACCTGTTTGTGTCACAGATCTTGGCAAAGATCAAACCGGAGATCAAAGTCTTTGATAAAATATGACTGAGCTTAGCAGCACACAAACCTCTTCCCATAGCCATGGGGAGTAGTTTGTGACTGACTGCTGCCTGAGGTGGCCTCTAACAGGGAGTCCACATGAGAGAAGCTGGCTGAGACTGAGGTCAGCCTGGATGATAATGACGACGATCTGCGCTGATAGAAGAGTTGAGGTGCCAGGTTCCAGCAGGAGTTAACATAACAGATACCAAGGTATTAACGTAGCCAAGCCTGCTGTGAACTCAGACAGATGTGACAGCAGCTGGAGGAAGCTGCAGGAGAAAACAAGCAGCAGTGGCTTCAAAGAGAGCTGAAAGATTCCAGCTTCAGGTCAGTGATATATGGGAAAATCTCAGAGAGGAAAGGTTTGGCATCTATTTTTCTGTAGCTGCCGTGATTTTCAAAGGGCTTAAAGTCAGCCTGTTCTGAATATTCCTCATTCTTACACACATCATGTAAACCCTGGCACACATAATTAAATATTTGGTATTCTCAATAAATATCTGTTGAAGAAAGGAAGAGAAGAAAAGTAGAAGGGAAAATTGATTTGAGGACTAAAACTTCCAGGTAATTTCTCAGTAGTTCTTCTAAGAGCAAGACTGGTAGTATAAGTGGATAGTAGTCAAAGAGGCACCATTTGAGGAAGAAATAGTTCTGCTTCAGTATTTTTCCCCCTGAAAGTACCTGTCTGCCTGAGATTTATTGGTGTTACATATTTATTCCCAAGGGTAACAATCTTTTCAGGCTTTGAGAATTTCTAATAAAAATGTAAATAACTCCGGTGGGGGAATGCACCTTAACTATATGTTTGACTTACACTTTAATTGACAACTAGTTAAGAGCAGGGCCATTTGGGAAGAGGATTATAGACCAGGCATGTGGGTGGGCATACTCCAGATTCCAGGAGGAAAACCAGTTTCAACCCACCTAAAGAGTTAGGAGAAGCTTCTTCCTCACATTTTACAATTCTGGGTAGAGAGCTAGCCCTGCTAAGGAGACCCTGTCTCATGTAGTGTCAGTACATAAAGTGAAATGCAATCTGATTTCAAATACCAATCTGATTGATCCCATAGAAATATTTTTTTCCTAGTGTATGGTACAAACTACATAGTATGTAAGTAAAGGTAAATATATATGCAAAGGTATACATGCAAATATGTGTGTGTATTTGTAGTTGGGAAAAAATTAAGCTCAGAAATTTCTTTGGTTACTTGTTAGTGCTGATCAATAATTTATGAAGCCAGATTTAGAAATTCAGACATTGTTAGATTATTCATTCAGGTTAAACAAACTTAGAAACTCAATACCTCCAACATCAGGACGATGAACTATTCAGCCAGTCTCATTTATCAATCTTACTCTCACCTTTTCATTGCTGTAGAGGGAAAATATTTAGATTTAAAAAATGGATGACTGGATCATACTCCCTTGTTGGATGCTGATGTGTCTCTGAAGCAGCATCAGGGAATCTGGTTGGCTTTCACTGTCACTAGTTATTTTCTAAAGGCGGTTTGAGAGTCTGGCAAGGTATAGAAATTAATGTGCAGTGAGTACAATTTCAAATTTCAAGTAGCCTCCTGTGGACCAAATCTTCACATTCAAAAAATACCCAAGTTCTTTCCCTGCTATTCTGATGAAGGCCAATTGGCCAAGACTGAATTTTTTGGAAAAATTTCCCCAGGAATGAAATAGGAAACTGTGAGAAATGAATAATTTTTATTAACTGTTTTGCTATATGTTTGTGACATTGGGAAATATTTGAATCTATGCCTAGTTTAAGGTTGCATTGCTCTATGACCCTGAGAGTTGTTTCTAATTGTTTTGCCATTATTATACTCTTGGCTGGTCCAATTTGGATTGGTTCAATTTGGGTATGTTTTGGCAATAACCGGGACTGGATTTTGCCCAAATTCTGACTGAATTATCCCACTGTAAGTGGGTAGATGATTTAGTTGATATTCAGAAAATAAGTTTATCAGCATATTTCACCAATTTTATAATTCAAGTGAGGTAAGTATCCAAATCAATCAATCAGTATGGGCTTTTATGTGAGAAACATGTATATATAAATCTCAGTTCCATCACATATTAACCATGTGATATTGGGTAATTTATTTCATTTTGCTAAACAAACAGGGATAATACCTCAAGAATCTGCAATATGCAAGAAATGGAATAGTATAAAATTCTTAGTTATTATTTAACTGTCTACAATGTACTAGGTGATGAGCTAGAAAAACACTGTCTGAAAGGAATATAATACAAGTCATATATCTAATTTAAAAATTTCCAGTAGCCACATTAAAAAAGTAAAATTGAAACTGGTGAAATTAATTTTAATAATGTATTTTATTTATTCCAATATGTCTAAATATAATTTCAACATGTAATAAATAGAGAAATTATTAAGAGATATTTTGCATTCCTTTTTCCCCTACTAAGTTTCCAAAATCCAGTGTGTATTGTACATTTACATACCATCTCAAGTTTGACACTAAATTTTCAACAGACAAAGTGAAATTTAATCCTAGCAAAACAATAAAGTTGGGGTTAACCAAAAAAACAAACAAACAAACCAAAAACAACCACCTATTTTACCCTACTTCAGACTTTAAATTTAAACTTATATGAATTAAAATTGACAAAATTAAAAAATTCATCTTTTAGTAACATTAACCACATTTCAATTACTTACTGGCACATGTGACTAGCGGCTATCATGTTGGATTGCTCAGAGCTAGAAAGGTGAAACAAAAAAGTTATTGTCCAGAGCCTATGAACTTTTAGACCTGACCTGCTTAGTCACACAAAAACCTTAGCCTCCCACTATCTCTGCCTTACTATTCCCAGCACATGGGACAGAGAAAAGGGGTGAATAAAAAATGTTCTTGATGACCATTTGAGGCGACAAAACATTGGAAGAGATGTTGAATTTTATAGTAGTATTTGTTATTCAGGCCAGATTTCCTGCCGTGAGGGTAAAAACAGGGGCATTAATGATACAACAATCTTAACCAAATGCAGAGGGGCACAAAATAGGCAGAGCCAGGATGAGTGAAGTGAGCCCTGGAATAAACCCAAATTAGAATGATATTTTGTCCTGGAGAGTAGGTGTTGCAACTCTGCATTGGACTCACCAAAAACAACTGAAAAGGAGATGATGATGGATAATGCCTATCCCAAGGAACAGAATGTCTGCAACTGCAAGCAAGATAGCTCCAGCCACCTGCCCCATGGGACCCAGGCCTCCTCTCAATTAGAAACAGAGTGGGCATCACCATCCCCAAATCCTCAAGATTGGGGAATGAACAATGGACTAAAGTAGACTTGTTATTATTCTGCTATAGACTTATTGTTATTCTAGCAAAGGAAGAACTTATATCATTGATATAAAGGCAGTGGCCACCCGAAGTTCTGAGGGGAGGAAGAGGGAAGAATAGGTGTAAAATGGGGCCATTTTCTGGATGTTGGAATTGTCCTGCATGACAGTGCAATGACAGATACAGGCCATTATAAATTTTGTCATAACCTACAAAATTGTGCGGGACAGAGTGTAAACTATAATGTAAACTATAGTCCACGGTTATTAGCAATGCTTCAATATGTGTTCATCAATTGTAACAAAAGTACCATACTAATGAAGGATGTTGTTGATGTGGGAAAGTATGGGAAGGGGATGGGGGTGGGACTATGGGAATCCCCTATTTTTTAAATGTAACATTTGTGTAATCTAAAGCTGCTTTAAAAATTAAAAAAATAATAATTAAAAAAATGATATTGTGACTGATTTCTTGCACTTGGGAGGCCAAGCTTAGCTGCAGTAGGTGGTGGCTATGTAGTTAGGAGTCCTTGCAATAGAGAACAGATTTATAACAGTGTATTAATTGCAGTGGCAGCAGTGAATGGGTTCACACTGTTTAGAAGAAACTTCTGCCACCAAGTCATATGGGAAATACAAGTATAGAAGACATAGTCTCTGTTACCCTCAATTCACATATAATCTAGTTGGGGAAATAAGACATAAATAAGGAAAGAAAAACTATTTAGGAGATAAAAATGCAAAACAGCAATAGAAAAATGGTAAGAAAAGCTAGAATATTTCTATATCAGTAGGAAGGAATGTTGTCATTCACATAAAAGGGAGATTATTATGACCTAGGCTCATTTGACAAGGCAAAATCTTGAGTTGAGTCTCGTAGGATTTTTTTTTTCTGGAGTCAGAGTATAACAGATTGAAGAGAACACAAAGTCAGAATAGTACAAGATTTGTGTGCTAGAATGGAGAATTCAGATGTGAATAGCTGGAGCCAAAAATGTGAATGTTTCTGTTCAAGAAGCTTTACATTTTCCTCTTGACAATGGACAGTCCTTGAATGTAAGGAGTATGAGTGACATCAAAGCAAAGTTTTAAGAAGATTAATTTATGGGAACAAAACTGCTAGAATGACAGACTGGTACAGAATTTTGTAGTTTTCTGAGATATTTGAGTTTATTATTTAAATAGATCCTGATTAATAACTCTGTGAGAAAGACAAGCAGCTGCACTTATCCCCTTTTTACAGAAAAATATACTGAAGATCAAGTAAGGGACAAGGTCACATGACCAGTGAGTGGTCTCTAGGAAGTAGAATCCAGGCATCAGTACAAAGCTCTCCCCATTATATTTCAGCATATCTTTTAGAAGTAGAACTTAAAAATGTTGAAATCTTTCAGGGTGATTCATGCATTCTTTGATTCTACTGGGCATGAAAATTGAAAGGGATTATTTGATTTAGACTTTACCTGAGCAACATTGTAAACATGCAAAGTTGACCACTGGTGTTCTTACTACATTCAGATTTTAATCTGTCTCTATCCCCTCACCAACCCCATGCTCCTAATGTTCTCATAATACGTTCAGAATTGTTAGGGACTCCTACTTCAGGGACAGAAAGTCTTCTTCTTTACTGTCTTGCCTACTTAAAATGCATCTGACTCTTGTCTCATTCTTTCTGGAGGCTCTTAACAGTTTTTAACAGAAGGTAGTTAAGAGATAATTTGTATTGACCTCTGCTAATATTTTAATCAGCTAAATTTTTGCTTTCCTTCCCAATAATGCATAGACTCTTTTGATGCTAGTGATTAGAATTTTATCATTTTGGGTCTTGAACTAGGAGTCAGTAGAAATATTTTTATCCCTCTCTTCTTGCTCAGGATGCTGTCCCTTTTTGCCCTGAATCTATGCCCTGTCATATCACTTAATTCTGACTGAGTGCTAGCCTATCTTCAAGAGCTTTGCATACATGCGTTTCTAAATCTCTAACTATCCTGCAAGTTAGGTATGCCCAGCTGGTATTCATCTGACTTCAAAGCCCAGACTTTCCCCCTATGTCAGAGATTATTCAATGATGTTTCCAAGTGGCAGCAGCTCCAGGATCTTCTCTGCTTGATTGTTTTTATGCAAAAGGAAACAACCCAGTAGGAAACAGTTGCTACCACCAATTTCTGAGGCCATATTCAAAGCTGACAAATCTTCATGGGGCCTGATCTACTCTTGAAGCTTTTTCCTTCTTATGGGCAATATCCTTTGATGATAGAGACTGAGAGTCTTCTAATCCAAGAAAGTATCTCTCCAGTTTTCATTATGCTCTGATTCAATTGCCACTTAGTTCTCAGTTTTAGCCAAGTTCATCTATGTTGATGCTGCTAGACACTTAATATTGGCCACTTGCTGAGGTCTCATCAGTGGTTTTGCTTTCACTTCAGGTTTATCACTGAAGCTCCCTCTTTGTCATCTTTTCCTTTTGCCTTCATACTGTTGGCGTGCATGCAAGTAGATTTGCAAGATTTTTATTTTAGGGTTATAATTCTACCAAGTTAATCGAGAGTTGATTGATACCTAGGAGAACAAACACTTTCTAGTCCAGAAGTAGCTGAATTTTTGGCTAGACATGTTTTGTTTGATTCACAAGACATCATTTCCTTATTTTTAAAAATTAAGTCATCAGTAAAGACATTAGAAGAATTGTTGCAACACCAGGAATTTTTCACTTCTCTTGAAAAGTTGGTGAATTTGGCCACATCAAGTTCACATATGCAAATGTTAATATTTGACTGAAATTATGTATTCATTATCCCTTTTCTCCAATTCACAAAGCCCCATTACTAGAACAATATATGCATTGTAAGTTATGTACAGTGTACCTCACGCATTTTTATTCTGTAGGCATTGTGATTTTTTTGGTAGAATTTTATTTATGTAATGAAAATAATATTTTTGAGTTATACAGATGTCCAAATCTTGGTTTTGCTCTTTATTAGCAGTAGAGCCTTGAATGCGATTTTGCTTTTTGTAGTTCCATTAAGGTCTCTAGTATAACGTCTGGTACATAGGAGGTATTCATTAAGTGGTTTTCCTACTTCTACTATGTCTACTACTTTGCTACTGCCACTATTGCTACAACTACTCTTACTACTATCACCACCATCATCACTGCTATTGGGGTCACGTTCTCTGGTTCCTCAACAGAGGAATGCTACCCTGATAATTCTCAGTGTTCTCTATTTCTATGATGGACTCAAGGTTATTGACTCTTGCTGGGCTCAGCAAAGCGCTTGACCTTGTCATCTGCTAACTTGCAGTTACATACCTGCACTGACATGTTAAATGCCTGTCCTTTGAAATAAAGGTGACACTTGTCAAATTCCATATAAGTTATTTCATGTGACCATAGGTAATCATGCCATTTTAGAGCCTTCACCTCTGAGCCGTGGTCAGGAACTTTCTGTGCCCTCTGAGGTCATAATTTATTCTGGTTGAAGGAATTTTTTTTGTTCACATCCATTCACACAGAGCCTCTTATTGCTACAGAGAGAACTTATTTGACTTTAGGGTTTCAAGGACAGCCTTCTAGTTTATCAGTTTTACATTGGGGAAAAGACTCTTTTCCATATGTTGTACCTTGTTCTGCATTCAGGAACAAAGGTCTTTGCCCTCAGCTACGCGGAGTGCTGCCACCTGATAGATCTTGGCTGGGAATGGTCCTCAGCTAAAGCAGTTCTTAGGGCTTGTTATAGCCAATGTCTGATCATGAAGGGAGTGCAAGAAATCACTCTCAATTATCAATTTGAGACAATTATGAAGGGCCATCCTAGTTTCAGATCTCGGTGTGTTCAGCCAAGGTCTTTGTTAAGAACGTACTGCAGTCCAAACTCTTCCCCTATGCAATCCTGCATCCTTCCCTTCCCCTATAGGTGTTACTATCTACCTCATGCCCTAATACATTTGCTGCAGGTTAATCACTGTCTCAGATTCTGCCACCCAAGGAACCAGAGCAGCATCAGCTGTTTACTCTTAAGAGTCTCAATTGAATTGCATGGGTTAACCTATATTTTACATATTCCAAGTGTACAAATAATATAGATTTTACTTAGACATTTCCTAGTTCAAATAATTCCATGGTGCTGTGGGTTGAATCATTTTGCCCAAAAAGATGTGTTAAAATCCAAACTTCCAGTCCTGTGAATGTGACCTTCTTTGGAAATAGGATCTTTGAAGATGTTATTAGTTAAGATGAGATCAAACTGGATTGGGGGACCCTAATTTGATATGACAGGTGTCATTAAAAGAAGAGGAGATAAAACATAAGACACAGGGAGAATGCCATATGAACATGGAGACCAGAAAAAAAGGAATGTAGACACAGATGCTACAGGCCAAGGAATGCCAAGGATTGCTGGCAAACTCTAGAAACTAGAAGAAGCAAGACCGTATTCTCCTCTACAAGTTTCAGGGAGCACGGTCCTGCTGGCACTCTAATTTCAGACTTCTAGCCTCCAGAACTGTGAGACAATAAAGTTCTGTTGTTTTAAGCCACCTAGTTTGTGGTACATTGGTAAGAACTAAGACACATGGTGAAAGTAGGAAGAGAATAGAACACTAACATTCATAGGAAATGACTAAACTAGAGCTATGAATAAGACAATTTTAAATAAATGAGATTATAACATGATATTCATCACAGAATATCTACATCTATTTATGAAATATTCTATGTAGAATTCATTTTGTATTTACTGATAAAGTTCTATTATTATAATATTGAACAAGAGTAGTAACTTTCTAAACATAAATTGAACTTTTCATATGTATATCTGGTTCTTTTAATTAAAGCTTTCAGGGAACTCAAACAAGAGTTATATGCCCAGGTACTAGACTCATGTTGAATGTGTTTTACAGAAAATACAATGCCAGGGGGCTGGCTGTAGCCCAGTGGATAGGGCGCCAGTTCACCACATGGGAGGCTCTGGGTTTGGTTCCTGGGAACTTCTCCGAGCGGGCAGACCACCTTGAGAGGGCAAGCCACCGTGGGTGGGGCAGAGTCACCATGGGCAGGGCAAAAAGCTGCCACGGGCAGAGCTGCCCGCGAATGGGGCAGAGCCGCCCACGAGCCGGGCAAGCCGCTTGCGCGGTGAGCTGACTCAGCGTGTCGCCACAACGGGGGGAGACAAAGCAGACATAGAAGAACACAAAAAATGAACACACAGCAAGAGCAAGCAGAAAGGGGGGGATATGTAACAAAAAAATAAATAAAATTTAAAAAAAAAGAAAATACAATGCCAAAGCCATATTTTTTACCTTATTGGGATCTTTCATTGACAATTTATTTTCTATGACAGAATTGCTTTTTGCTAGTAAAAGCAGGATATTCTTCATCCAGAGTAGAAACTAAATATGGTTAATGGGGTTTTAGTTTTAGTTCCTTAATTTAAAAAAAGAGAGGATTGGATATAAAAATGTCTTAATAGGAGGCAATGAGCTACTTGTGGAACTTTGTTAGCAAAACTTCATTATTGTAGCATTATTAGTTCTGTGACAAGGGAATACTCCACTTATTTGAACAACACCAGAGTTATAATTCCTGAAAATGCATGCTTTATTAAAAATGGCATTACTTGAAATAATTATCCCTGCAAACAATGTTGCAAATGGGAATTGGATTCCGAGAGAAACTAAAAAAGTGACTTTCATTATATCATAAAATAAAATTTTGCTTTATCATTCTCTGACAATTTCTTCACACTTGCTCTCTCTTCAAACCTCAAATTCCATCTCCTCTCTCTTTACTCAGGAGGGAAATACCTCAACTTCTTTCCAATAAATATCTGAAATGTACCTGCATGTGAACCTATATTTACCATGATTTTACTCCTATTGGACTCAATGAACTCTCTGCTATTGCATGTGGCCAACTTCTCCACTTGGGCACAGGGTTCCATCAGCTCTTAGCCATTGAAGGCCTTTGTTCTTGCAATTATTCTCT